>JXCR01114732.1:0-14107 GCA_002079205.1 Phalaenopsis hybrid cultivar | reverse complement strand
TATTTTCCTATTTATGTTGGATTACATCAAGAATCGGCTTTAAGCCCATATCTTTTTGGTTTAGTTATGGATGGTCTAGTATACATAACTTCGCAGTGAATGAGTTAGATGGAGAGGTAAAACTCATGGCAGCAATATTGTGTTAGGAAAGGGAAACTTTAACCTAGTTTCAGTGGAGGAAGGCTAGATACCTGATTTGTTCGTAGAATGAATTTGAAGATTGTTTGTTTAAACGTTTTCGACCCATTCGAAAAGGAGACCACGGATAATTCTATGCATTCATTCAGGAAGTGACGGTCATGGAATATAGGAAAAGATTTAAACTATTGTCGGGACGATTGTGGAGGATTTCTGAATCAGGACTGGAGCATCCTATGGAACTGCTGCAACCACGACGATGCAAAAAGTTCAGACAATGGAAGTCTNATTGACGTCCCAGTTTCTCCATTCTAGGACCGTATCCAAAAGCGAGAAGGTCATCCGACTGTAACTTGTCCTGAGGTGATGATTATATTTGAATCTCCTTGCCCCTACATCCATCCCTTCACAGNATTGACGTCCCAGTTTCTCCATTCTAGGACCGTATCCAAAAGCGAGAAGGTCATCCGACTGTAACTTGTCCTTAGGTGATGATTATATTTGAATCTCCTTGCCCCTACATCCATCCCTTCACAATCGCAGCCCCCCTTTTCTCACTGTAGCCGCCTAGGAAAGCCACAGTTGTTGTCTTTCCTACAATCCCACCTCTTCCCAAAGCCGTTGCCCCCTCTCCTCACTGCAGGAACCACCAGACAACCCTCCATATTGTCCTGCTCATACCACCCCTCCATCCAACCATTCTCTTTTCGTCGGCCAGACACCAGCCTCCATAGACTCCCCACCACACCTTGAAATATCTGAAAAATCAAAATTTTGAAGTAAATGTGGATTTGTCATATTTCAACAGCTACATGGATCTGAATGAGGTCATCAATTGACTCTGAACCTTTGAAAGTGCTTTTGAGTATCAGGATGTCCCACTAGACGAATAGTGAAACCAGTTGTCAACAAGTTAAGGAAGAATGCATTTCAGTTGTGAGCAAAATTGAAGATTTTTAGACAACAAGAAGTGAAGAGTAAAATTACTACCTGAATCAAGAAAAAATGGGAGATACAGTGTCGGTGCTTATCAGCTCACTAAACGCTGGATGTTCAGGCANCGAATAGTGAAACCAGTTGTCAACAAGTTAAGGAAGAATGCATTTCAGTTGTGAGCAAAATTGAAGATTTTTCGACAACAAGAAGTGAAGAGTAAAATTACTACCTGAATCAAGAAAAAAAGGGAGATACAGTGTCGGTGCTTATCAGCTCACTAAACGCTGGATGTTCAGGTCCTGGCGTCAAAAGTGAAGAAACCACATCGTTGGGAGACCACATCTTACAAACAGAGTTCGGATATTACAGCCAGAGTACGCCCAGAAGAATAGCCAAGTTGACCCCGTCTGCGGAGAAACTGATTTAGATTAAAGAATAGTTGAAGCCGAGCCGCATTCCTAAATCTGTCTAAGCCAAGAAGTCTTCAATTGCCATGGTTTGGAACATAGTGAATCCGATTGCACAACCAAGAATAAATGGTGACACTGGAGAAAATGAAAACACAACTTTCAACTAACGAGGAAGATACCTCATTGATTTTAACATAGGGAAGATATTGCAGCTAAGTTAACAGCATTTGTTCTAGAAGGTAGTGACTGAAATAATGAGAGTTCAGGCAAAATATGGGGTTGTGGTGCCTCAAACTACCTTTTGGCAGACATTGAGAAAAGCATCAACGGAATTAGCAGTAGATCTCCAAAAGAGTCATGAGTTTGAAGAGTTGATACCAGACACTAGACAGCTTCATATTAAAGGATTTCAAAGATTTCAAATAAATAGTCTAAGCCATGAGTTGCCGACGTTGAGGGGGACTCAACATACCAGAAATTAGAAGCTTATGAACTACTTCTGAAAGACCATATAAAGTTATTTAGGTAGTATAGTAAATTCAACAGTGTACCCACAGATAGATGATCAGACATGAGAGATGGTGAGCAGTGTTTGAAATTGTCTCTAAAGCTTAACAATGAAGAAAATCCTATAATAGGATCCAGGTCCTACAAGAGAAGAAGATGTCTCTTTTGAATGGTTGTTATTGAAAGTTTCCCAATCTGCCATTGATTTCGTACCAAAATTTATTTCTCCTATCAAACTTATTTATCAGATATATTTAGCCAAGAATGAGTGGAGGAGACAAATTAAAGATCTAGGGGCTCCAGATCTATACATTATGAGAATTACGTTGATATGCAGCTCTAACTCAAATTGTGTCAAAAGTTGATCGTTAATTATTCTATCAAAATATGCTTTGGAATAATGAAACCTATAAGATGGACATACCGGGAGCTTGTAAACAAGGCCAATTTGATTATTATGAGAAGGCAGAAACTTCAACAAATGAGGTCGAAGCTCCCGCAACCCAAAAAACTAACATGAGAGCTTCACAGAAGAGAACCTTTTACATGATCCCTGCTACAGTGTTGCAACCCCCCTACAAGAGTCAAACCCAGCTCGTATGTCGGTTCACGCGAACGNCCCAAAAAACTAACATGAGAGCTTCACAGAAGAGAACCTTTTACATGATCCCTGCTACAGTGTTGCAACCCCGCTACAAGAGTCAAACCCAGCTCGTATGTCGGTTCACGCGAACATCACAGTCATACTAAGCAGCCCATTTTTTATTCTTTTCTAATTTTTAGTGAGTTCATCCTTTTCTTTCCTTCCCTTCTATTTCTTTCCTATATAGGTGTTGTATTAGGATTTACAATAAATTTTTTTGTGGTTTTATCTCAGGACAGTCGTGAACGTCATAATTTTTCCCTTCTTGGATTGTATTCAAAGGCAAGAAGATACTTAGTTGTAACTTATCCTGAGGTGGTGATTATCTCCAACTCTTCTTGCCCCTGCATTCATCCTTTAATAGTCGCGTCCCCTTTTCTTATTGCAGCCCAAGACAATCACAATTATTAACTTTCCTGTAGTCCCCCCTATTCCCAAGGACTTCGTCCCATCTCCTTATTGCAGAAACCACCGAGCAGCCCTCATTGATGTCCTCCTACCCCTACCACCACTCCAACTAGCCATTATCCTTTCCTCAGCCAGTTACCCAACAACTAAAGACTCCCTCCTGCGAGTTCAGCACCTCCCCACCAACCGAACCCCTTTCCCCTGCCATCCAACCACCCCACCCTAGCCCAGCTTCCCACCTACAAATCTCCACCAACTCACATCTTCCCAAATCGCTGGTTACCATGAACCACCCATACATTCTGCATAACCACCTATCTTCCCCTTTGGGATACACATTTAGTTGAGTTGAGTTGAGTATTGTGTAAGGTGTGTTGGTTGTAACTGCCTATTGTACTTTTTGTAATCAAATCTATTTTTCTATTGTAATTTAAGTCAAGTCCGATATCATTTGGTATCAGAACTAGCCTAACCATAGTCCTATTCTAGGCTTTCTAGTGTCAGTGATACCCAAAACTATTTCCACCTTAACACCCCCCCCCACCCCGGCAAATCAAAAAAAACTGTCCCCGCTCAAAACATTCTTATAAACACTCTTCCACATAAACAAAACCAAACCATGCCACCGTTGAGACAAGTGTCAACCACCAATCAAGAGTTAGCATGGAAGAAATATGGCGCAACTCCATTGAGTGGTACAACGGCTCGATAAAATTGAGGAAAGGATACCATTTGAACAGGTCTCCAGTAGCCAAAACGGTGACTTGCCAGATCGAAAGAATGGAGATCTCTTCCACATGCGGACTACAAGGATGAAGAATCTCTATCTCAAAAATTTGACCTAAAATACATGAGAAGTTAGAATTTTGAAGTAGTGATAGATTTGTCATATTTTGACGTCCACATGGATCCGTACGAGATAATAGAGTGGCTCTGGACATTGAAATATGTCTTTGAATGTCAGGAAGTTTCACGCAACAAAATGGTGAAGCTAGCTATCTACAAGTTAAGGAAGAGTATGTTTCAGTGGTGGGCGAACTTAAAGAATCTTTGACTGCGAGAAGGAAAAAGTAAAATTACTAGCTTATCTAAAAGATATATGGGAGATGCGGTGTCAGTACCGAGAAATCACTACAAACCGGATGTTTAGACCTCAGCTTCAAAAGTAGAGAGACCATATCAGCAGGCGACCACCACATCTTTCAGACAGGTTCAGCCCCAGGATCTTGTAGTCAAAGTACACCCAAGGAAACATCCAAGCAGATCATGTCTAAAGAGAAACTGATTCAGAATAGAGAACATGTGAAACAAATCTTTTTTTCCTAAATCTGTCTCAGTTAAGAAGTATTTCAAGTGCCACGGGTTTGGGCATGTTGAATCAACTGCATAATAAGAAGAGCTATCTCTGTTACTGATAAGGAAGCAGTTGAGGAAATAAACAGTGGTCTGGGNCATAATAAGAAGAGCTATCTCTGTTACTGATAAGGAAGCAGTTGAGGAAATAAACAGTGGTCTGGGAGAAGAAGACTTAGAATTTAGAGAGGACTCAACTTTCAGCCAACGAGGAAGAGGAAGAGATGTCATCGATATCAGTTGAACTTAGGAGAGAGACTCCAATTGAGTTACCAGTAATTTTTTTAGAAAGTAGTGACTGAGGTAATAGGCGTTTAGGCAGAATATGAGGTTATGCTGCCTTGAACTACCTTTTCGCAAACGTTGAGAAGAGCATCAGCAGGACTGGCATTACATGTTCAAAAAGGCCATGAGTTTGATGAGTCGATACCAGACAAAGGGCAACTTCACATAAAAGGATTTCAAAATTTTTAAATACATAGCCTACATCCTGAGTTGCCCATGCTGAGAGAGGTCCAGCATATCAGAGATGACAAGCTTTTGAGCGACTTTTTTAAGATCATATGGAGTTATTTAGATAGCATAGCCAATTTAGCTATGTACCCGCTCACAGATGATCAAATAGGAGGGATTACCCGCAGTATTGAAAAATGTTCTGGGAGTTTAACGAAAAAGAAAATTTTACAATGGGATCTAGGTCCTATCAGAGACAAAGAGGTCTCTCCTGAAAGGTTGCTATTGAGAGTTGTCCAGTATGCCATAGATTTCGTCTCAGAGTTAATTTCTCCTAATGGACTTGTTTATCAGATACATTCAGCCTAGTACAAGTAAGAGATGCAAATTAAAAATCTAGTGGTTTGCGGGTTACTCTGTGAGAATTTACGTCGATATTAGCTCAAATTATGTCAAAAGTAGATGGACTTACCAGGAGCTTGTAACTTTTCTGCAACACTCAACGAGGTAGACCTGACAACTATGAGAAGGCAAAAGCTACAACATTTAAGGTCGTAGTTGCACCAACCCCAGGAGATTGATGTGAGAGCTTTACGGATAAGAACCTTTTACGTGATCATTGTGGTGTCGCGACCCCCGCTAAAGTAGTCGAACCGATCGCATATGTCGGTTCATGCAAATTGCACAAAGCCAAAACGAGTGGCCCTTTTTTATTCCTTTTCAATTTTTTAATGGGTTCGCTCATTTTCTTTCATTTCTTTCTAGTTATTTCCTATATATGTGTTGTATTAGGATTTACATGACAAATTTTTTAGTCATTTTCTATCAAGACAGCCCTCGACACCCTGGTTTCTTCATTTTAGAGTTGTATCTGAAGATGTTTCGTTTGTAACTCGTCCTAAGGTGGTGATTATCTCCGACTCTCCTTGCCCCGCATTAAACCCTTCGTAGTCAAAGCCCCCTTTTCTCGCTACAGTTGCCCAAGATAGCCATAGTTGTTGTCTTTCCTGTAGTGCCCCCTTTTCCTAAGGTCGTCGCATGCTCTCCTCGCTATAGGAACCACCATACAGCCCTCCTCATTGTCCTCCTGCCACTATCACCCTTCCAGCCAACCATTCTCACTTCCCCAGCCTGTCACTCAGCCGCCAAAGATCCCCTTCCCTGCGGCTCCTACTTTATTTGTGAGTTAGCACCTCACCACCAATCAAACCCATCCCATTCACCTACAGTTCAACCACTCCACTGCAGCCCCATCTTCCCACCTACAAGCATCCATCACCTCACATTTTCCCAACCTGTTGCTCGCCATCAACCTCCCGTACATCCTACATAACCACCCACCTTCCCCTTTAGCATACACATCTAATTAAAATGAGTATTGTTATTTCCCTTTTTGTGTTGGTTGTAACTGCTTATTGTCCTTTTCAATAATAATATTTCATTTTTCTATTGCGAAATAAGTTAACTCTGATATCATTCTATATCAGAGACAACCGAACCATTATCCTATGTTCACCCCCTCCAGAAAAATTTTTCCCCTCCCTTTCTACTAAAACCATCCCAATACACCATCTTTCACATATACAAACCCCAAACCACGCCACCACTGAGATAGGTGTCAGATGCCAATCAAAAGTTACCAAGGAAGAGATATGGCGACAACTCCACCGAGTGTTACAAAGGCACCATAAATTAAGGAAATGAGACCCTCCGAACAGGTAACCCTTAGCCATAATGGCGACTTGCTAGAGCAAAGGAAAGGAGCAAATCTCTTCCACCATCCAGATCTACCCCGAAGATCTGAATTAAAATACCTTAGAAGCAAGGATTTTAAAGTGACGGTGGATTTACCATATTTTGATGACCACATGGATTGGGACAAGGTCGTGGAGTGGCTCTGGGTCTTGGAATGTGTTTTTCAGTGTAAGAATGTCTTACCAGACGGAATGATTAAACTAGCTGTCAATAAGTTCAGGACGAGTGCATTTCAATGGTGGCAGAACTTGAGGATTCTTCGACAACGAGAAGAAAAGAGTAATATTACTATCTGATCTAAAGATGAAATAAGAGATGCAGCATCGATACTAGCTCACTATAAACCGGACGTTCAGACCCCAGCTTCAAAAATGAAGCACATCACTGAGCAACCACCTCATCTTTCACACAAGGTTCAACCCAGGATCTTACAGTACGAGTGTACCCAGGGGAACATCCAAGCGCACATTGCCTGAGGAGAAACTGATTCAGAGTGGAAAACAGGTGGAATCAATCCACATTCCAAAATATGTCCAAGACAAGAAGAGCTTCAAGTGTCACGTGTTTGGCCTAGTTAATCAGATTTCACAACCAGAAAAGTGATCTCTTTCACTGATTAAGGAGCAGTTGAAGAAATAAACAATGTTCTGAAATAAGATAAAAAATTTAGAGAGAAATCTCAACTTTCAACCAAGGAAGAGGCCATCAATTTCAGTTGAACCTAGGAAAGAGATTTTATATGATTTAACAAGCAACTGTTATAGAAAGAGGTGACTCCGAGGTAATGGGCATTCAGGCAGAATATGAGGTTGTGGCGTTTCGAATTACATTTTGGCAGACGTTGAGAAGAGCTCAGTTGACTAACATTAGATGTCCAAAAGGTCTATGAGTTTGACGAGTCGATACCAGACATGGGGCAACTTCAAATAATAGGATTTTAGAATTTTCAAATATATAGCATGTTCTCAATTGCACACGTTTAGGGAGGTCCAGCATATCAGAGATGAGAAGTTTTTGGCTACTTTGGGTAATCAGGTCAATGCGGCAGTGTGCCCACCAACAGATGATCAGATATGAGGGATGACCTGAGTGTTGAAAAATGTCTTAGGGGCTTAACTGAAAAGAAAATCTTAAATGGAATTCAGGTCCTACCAGAAAAGAAGAGACTTCTCTAGAATGGTTGCAATTGAGAGTTACCCAGTCTGTCATAGATTTCATCCCAAAGTTGATTCGTCCTGACAGACTTGTTTATCAAATACAATCAGTAGAGTACGAGTGGCAGAGGCAAATTACATATCTAAAAAGTCGAGAGTTATTTTAGGAGAATTTACGCTGATCTGCATCTCCATCTCAAACTGCGCCAAAAATTGATGGATTTTTATTCTATCAAAATATGTCTTGGAATGACGATGCTTATAAGATGGACTTACGGGGAGTTTGTAACATTTCTGCTACCTTTCAACGAGGTTGGCCTAACTAATATGAGAAAGCAGGAGCTTCAACATATGAGGTCCAAGCTCCCTCAATCTCGAGAGACTGACACGGGAGCTTCAAGGATGAGAACCTTTTACGTGATGCCTACTGCAGTGTCGCGAATGCCACTACAGGAGCAAAACCAAGCGCGTGCGGTTCAAGCGAACAACACAGAGCCAACCCGAGTGACCCATTTTTTTTTATTTATTTCCAATTTTGACTGATTTTTCTCCTTTCCTTTCATTACTTTCTAATCATTTCATGTATATATATATATATATATATCTGTGTGTGTGTGTGTNGCGTGCGGTTCAAGCGAACAACACAGAGCCAACCCGAGTGACCCATTTTTTTTTATTTATTTCCAATTTTGAGTGATTTTTCTCCTTTCCTTTCATTCCTTTCTAATCATTTCATATATATATATATATATATATATATCTGTGTGTGTGTGTGTGTGTGTGCTGTGTTAAAGTTTACAAGACAGCTTTTTGTGTGGTTTTTTGTCAGGAAAGCCATCAGCGTCCCGGTTTCTTGCTTCTAGAGTTGTGTCCAAAGACAAAAAAGTGATCCGGCTGTAACTCGTTCTGTGTGGTGAATATCGCTGACTTCCCTTGCTCCAGCAACCATACCTTTGCAACCGCAATTGTCGCTGTCGTTACTCACTGCAACCGCCCAAGACAGCCACAATTGATGTCTTTCCTGCAATCCCCCCACATCCCAAGGTCATGTCCCCTCTCCTCACTGCAGGAACCACTGACAACCCTCCTTATTGTACTTCTGCCACTATTCTCCCTTCCCCAACCAGTCACCCAGCCACCAAAGTCTCCCCTCCCTGCGGCTCCTATTGTCCTTGCATGTGAGCACCTCCCCGCTAGTCGAACAAACCCCTTTCCCATGTCGTCAAGCCACCCCACCACAACTTTATCTTCCCACCTACAAACCTCCACCGCCTCAAATCTTCCCAAATTGTTGCTCACCTCCAACCTCTCGTACATCCTGCATAACCACCCACCTTCTCCTTTAAGATACACATATATCTGAGTTGAGTATTATTTCAGGTATTGTTATTTCCCTTTTTGTAATGGTTGTAACTGCTTATTGTCCTTTTCAGTAAAAAAATTTGCTTTTCCTATTGTGACTTGGGTTAACTCCAGTATCACTTTCTTAAAAATGTTTGTCAAATTAGACAATGACTCGTTACGAGACTATTTTGGAATATTGTTGCAATCAGGATACTAAATTGAATATTTTAAATGCTCCTGGACTAAAGTACCCCCACAAATGGTCCACTGGTCATTTAGAACATTTTTTCTATCTCATTATGAAACTCTAACCCTAATTGTTCGCATCAAATATATTTTACAAAAGAATAAAAATATAGATTATCATATAAATTCAAGAGGGAGGAAGGTAGTTAAAGTGCCCCACTAGTACTTACGATGAGTAAAAATCAAGGAGGCTTAAAGGAAAATTTTACAAATTATAAATTAACTATACTAACTATACTATTTATAATTGGCAGTTGGATAATAAACAAAGCACAAATAACAAAGTAGGCAGAAATAAAAATTTTAGTAAGAATGCATAACAAAATTAGAAAAAGTACATCGTGTAATTAGTATGATTCAGATTATAAGAGTAGCACTTATTGTACACAGATGGCATATCCAATGCATGGAACTCTGACTAATGGCAACTCTAGGGAGGGAATCATGTACACCACTTATCCATGCATTTATAAAGAGAATAATTTGTTATTCAAACTTAAGAGCCTCAAAATAGATTAATTTTACTTACTCATCGCTCCAAGTTTTCCCTCTCAATAAAGTAGTTAAAACTATGTGTGCTCCGTGTATACATAATGAAGGGTAAAAAATGCAGCATTATGATAAACAGATATAATTAAAGCAAAATGATACAAAGGCAACATGCTTTGAAAATCTATAAAAAGGTCCATTAAAAAATAATTTAACATTTAAACCAATACAAATTGTATGAATGGAGAATGATGAGTCATAAATGCCATACACTATATTCAAACAAAATTGAGAATGCTAATCTACAAACAAATATGTCATATAATCCAAGCAATTCAACAACCAACCAACCACTACAGGATCAAACAAGATAAAAATCCTTATGAAGCAAAAAAGCAAACTTTGCTAAATTTACCTACATGATTAAATATATAAAAAATCACATCTTGTGCCTTGAGAATCGCTGCAGATATCTCTATCCGAAAAAATAAAACAAAATGGTCTCCCAACTAATTGTTGGGGTTACGTTAATAAAAATATATTAGATGTTCAGTTTTGTCCCCGTACGTCTAAAATAGAAGCTAAAAATGATTCCGCTATTAAAAATAATAAAACTTAAAAATAAGGATAGTTTAAAAATTAATTATAAAATCTATTAGTTATAGAAGTCCAATTTTGAAAATCTATTAGTAACATTTCTGATATCCCACACTTCAATTTTAGATAGTCTTCGATGAAATATTTAATTTATAAATTTTAGCCATTATTATTAAATAAATTTCTAAAAAGATATCCTAATTTTAAAAAAATATATATTGTTCATTATATTTTATAAAGATTTTCAAAACAAAAATTTCTAAAATATCCTTATTTTTAACACCATCAATTATTTTTAATTTTAATTTCTATTACTTTTAACAAGGTAACCATTTTAGCTTATAATTTGAGTGTCAAACGACTAAATCAAAATTATACAATTTGAGACTAAAAAAATCTCCTACAAATAATCGAGGAAGCACTTTGGTTTTCTTATCCGGCAACCATGACCAAATGTTGTCCTAAGGTTAAACTATAATCAACAGAATATGAATAAATGCCCATGCCTAATAAAAAATGAATAGAAAGTGAAAATGAGAAAAGTTGCACAAAAAATTTAACTAAAATCTAAAGCAAAAGCGCTACAGTTTACAACATAATTAGAAAACCATTACACACATAGCACAATTATATCACTGAGATGCAGCTAAACTAGCCCGAAATTATAGAGGACATTCATCATTTCACTCTGTGGAAATCTACGAGAATCGGCCTCCTATCCATGGCGGGCCAAGGCCGACCATCCAAGAAGCGATGGATGGATTAATTGAAGATAGTTTTGAAAACTCCTTGATAAGTTTTTATTCTCTTCCTATTTATGTTTATTTTAGAATTATTTCATTTACATATTAAGGCTAGATATATTTGGTAATTGTAAATTAAGAGGGATTAGTTTCCCTATATATATATAGCCTTATGGTTGAAGATTGGTAATGAGAATTAAACAAGTATTCCCTCACATATTTTTTCCTTCATGGTACAGAATAAGTAAGCAAACCCTAGCTCTCCTTCAGCCTGCAGACCCTCCTCTGCTCGCCCCTACAACCGTCGGAGACCCCAACAACCATCTAGCAGCCAAAATCATCCCTCAACCATTGAAATCTCTCCAGCCACTCTGTAGGCTCTACTCTGCTCCTTACAACAACCGTTGGACTCATGCAGTTGCAGTGCTCCATTCCTACAACAAGCGGCAATCAAATCCTTATCCAGCCCTATACATGCAAATGATTTATGACTAAGTACGGAATAAAGACATCAAGTACTACTTTGGAGGTTATTTCTGACTCGAAACCCAAAAATTCTATCCAAACAGCCTTTTAACTCTATTACATTATTACAAATCATAAACTCAATGGTCTTAATATGTGTTTATGTACGTTAGTGAAAAAGGAAAAAATAAATATCTCGCGGGAGATGGCAAACTTCCTGAGCTCGCTAATCCTAACTATCGCTCATGAAAAATTCAAGATCATCTGGCTATGTCTTGGCTAATCAACCCAATGACTATTGAAGCAGGAGACAATTTCTTGTTTTGTAAAACAACCAAAGAAATTTAGGACGTTGCAAGATAAACTTATTCCAGCACTAAAAATACTACAAAATTGTTTATGGAAACCAACTATATGATCTTCGTCAAGGAAAATTAAGTGCCACCAAATATTTCAACACCTTGACAAATTATATGCTACAATTGAATATGTTTGAGATATATATGTGGAAATGCCCACATGATATCATGATGTACAAATTCATCATAGAAAAGAAGAGAACAATCAAATTCCTGGTGTGATAGATGAAGTGAGATGGACGATCATGAGAATAAAACATCTTATATTTACCAGCAAAGTTTGTGTTGACGTTAAAAGAGAAGAGAGTAGAAAGAAGCTTTTGATGAATAGAAATGAGAGTTCATCAAGTACTGAAAGCTCAGCTCTTTACTCCCAAAATTCTTCTCATGACTCGAAGTTCAAGAAGAATTGTCACACGTGACTATTGCAAGAAAATTGAGCACATTTAAGATAAATGTTGGAAACTCCATGGAAAGTTTGTAGATTGAAAACATGGACATAGAAAGAAAGATCAAGAGAGCAAAGCTAACACTGCTACCACATCTAAAGACTTAGTTGGCCAATTCACCAAGGAACAGCTTGAAGTACTGAAAAAACTCCTTGAAGGAAATTCAAAGCGGCATAATATATCATTCTCCCATCTTGCCAGCAAAGGGAAACTTAAACATTGGATCATAAATTCGAGAGCTCATTATCATATAATCAGAGACATCAATGCTCTAGTCAAATATCAAAAGAATTTACATCTAAATCTATCAGACTTAATGAATCACACTCAAAATTGTTGGAAAAGGAGACGTGAAGCTCTCTCAAGATATTTCTCTTTCCTCTATTTTACATGCTTAACAGTTGAACTATAATTTAATTTCAGTCGGTAAGCCTGCTTATGATGTGAAATGTATAATTAATTTTCTTTCAAATTGAAGGGGTAAATTCATGAAGATGATTGGTAATATTGAAATGCATATATCTGCTCAAGATCTCTCTAAACACACAAATGGCTTCACCTCCATCGTTTCCTCAAATCTCTGAATTTATTGAGTATGTTGAAAAATAACTCATGTTATGGCATTGTCACCTAAGTCATCCTAATCTAAATTATGCAACAAAATTGTAATCTCATTTATTTATCAATAAAAAATGTAGTACTTATCAATGTAAGATTTGTCAACTTGTCAAACGTACTAAAAATATTTATTCCATGACTCGGTACAAACTTCCACATTCTTTTCCTATTCTCCATAATAATACTTTTGGAGACCTTCAAAAGTAAGAACTATAAGAGGGGTTAGATAGTTTATCTCATTTATCGACAATCACATTAGAGCCATTTAAGTATTCCTAGAGAAGAAGAAATATGCAGCTACCCAAATCTTCCAAACATTCCATGGCATGATTCAAGCTCAATTTAAATGCAAACTTCAAATCCTCAAATCTGATAACGCAAAAATAATATTTTAACTCTATCCTTTGATCCTACCTTACAAAAAAAATATAATCATCCACGTGAGTTCATGTATTTATACCCCACAACAAAATGAATAGCCAAGAGAAAAAACATGCATTTTCTTGATGTTTCCAGCTCAATTATGATTTAATATCAACTTTCAAAATATCTTTTTGGGGAGAAGCAATTTTTATTGGACTTAATTAATCGAATGGCTAGTCAGGTACTTAATTTCAAAACATCACTTCATGTCTTGATGGATGCATATCCCCACATCAGAGCTTGCTCTTCCACTGCACCACTAAATTTTTTTAATGTATATATTTTGTTCTCATACATTCCCCAAATTGGACAAAACTTGACCATAAATCCATCAATAAAAAAGTTATGAGTGATATCACTTGTTATCAAAATTAATACAACTTTATTGATGTCGCATTTTTTTTAAAATCAATCCTACTATCCCAAATCTAATGTTCAGAGGGAGAGCGCAAATGAACATCAATTTTGTGATGCACATAATGACATCTCCACTACCTCACAACCTACCCCTCTTCCATCTAGCACTTCTATCTCACAAACACGACTGCATGAAAATATCCTACTTAAAGATGTCCAACCAACCCAATTTGAAGTTCATAGTTAAAAACTTCTTGTGT
>JXCR01114723.1:0-22483 GCA_002079205.1 Phalaenopsis hybrid cultivar | reverse complement strand
AGGAGAAAAGTGAGAGATATCTTCTTCCTGCATTTCTAAGGAAAGGATACAAAGGATTTGCTAAGGAAAGGATACAAAAGATTTGCTTTGAGAAAGAGTTTTCAGATAAATATTGTTTGTTTATCAGTGTTGTATGAACTTTCTTTTGTATATGAAATTTGTGTTTCGTTATTTCTTTCTCATGAAGTTTAAGTAGTTTCTCTATCTTTCTCCCTACTTTGAGATATGGAGAAATGAAGAGATAATATAGGTGTGCCAATATTAAAATGTAATATAAATTGAGATGATTTTTTAACTCCAAACTTAATTTAATTTTCGAGCTGGCCAATTGAATTTTTAAAATGTGTTGTGAAACATATAATCCGGGAAATGAAGTATGAGTTCTACAACAGAGTGAGGATCACATTTGATTTCATGTAGGAGAACATCGTTCATTGAATTAAGTGCAAATAAATAGAGAAATATTCTTTGATTGGTGTAGAGTTGGAGAACCATTAGGGTGACAGACTAAAATCTTCAATTCGGTTTTATTGTTTAAAAACTGAAGCAAGAGCTAGCCTTTAGGTGAAGGAAGTGGGAGCTTTGGAGTGGGAGCCAATATCCTCCTAGCCTAGCCACGAATTTAGGGACTAAACACTGAAATTAGCCAATGATTTTCTATGCATTGTATCAGGGTAGAGAATTAAAATTGCTCCTATTTGGCTCAATACATATTATGAACATTTATCTTTCATTGTAGTGGGAAGGATGCTTTTTCACATAAAAATCTTCGTTACATAAACATAGTTAATATATTAGTATTTACTGCATTTTTGATTTGATAATAGTTTAGAAATTTAATTTTGATTACATCTCAACAATTGAAATTAGCGACAGTGATTTCATTTAACTTTCTGTAAATTTCCTAGCAAATTTAACATTTCCAATTTAAACCTTCCCCATAGGATCGATATTTGGAGCTTAAATAGAAATTTCATTATTACTTTATAAAGATACATATACTTACGTAGAATCCAAATATTAATTGATTATACTTAGTTAAATTTACACAATCTATCGCAACAAAAAATTCGGATCACTAACCACCACAGATGAGCTATGGACCAATGAAATACCCTTTTAGGTTCTCTATGTACTAGTCTTAATTAAACCCTAGCTTAGGGGCAATGGGTTTAGGGTACCATCTACATGAGTCTCCCAAAGGATCAAGGGATCAAAGTCAACAATTTTGGGTTTAGGGTTGTGAGTGGGTATAGGTGATAATGGTGATAATGAGTGCAAGTGAGTGCAAGTGAGTGGATTTTAGTGTCTTAGCCCTAGACCAACACCCAGAGTCAACCTTAAGGGCAAGCAGTCCTATGGGAACTCACCTTAAGCTCCCTCATATTGACCCTACCTACTAAGTGCTAGAGGTTAGAACCAATTTGTGGAACTTCAAATTAAGCAAAGAGGAGTGTAGAATTTCTAATGGTGAGGGCTCTTCTTCTATAAAGTATCAAAGGTTTCCCTGGGATAAGGGCTGCCAAAACAAGAGATGTCATTAAATTCTGCTTAACGTCTTCAAATGCCCACTGGCATTTCTCTTCACAAATGAATTTGGCATCCTTTTTAATTAATTTTGAGAAGGGCTGACACCTACCTGAGAGATTAGAAATAAAGCGTCTCAAATATGCCAACTTTTCTTGGAAGGAACATAGCTGCTTTAAGGTTTTAGGTGGAGGCATTTCCAAGATAGCTTTAAACTTATCTGGGTCAATCTCGATTCCCTGATGACAGACAAAAAATCCTAGAAACTTCCCAGAGGTAACACCAAAGGCACACTTTAAGAGATTCATTTAAGGTCATATCGTTGTAACCGTTGGAACAGGAACGTCAAATCATACAAATGGTCTATTTTTTTACTTGCTCTTGATGACCAAATCATCCACGTAGCATTCCACTTGATTGTGAACGAGGTCATAAAAAACCTTTGTCATTGCACGTTGGTATGTTGCTCAAGTGTTCTTTAGGCCGAACGACATCACTGTGTAGCGGAAAATCCTGATAGGTGTTCTGAAGGCTGTAAGTGCTGCATTTTTGGGAGACATCTTGATTTGGTTGTATCCCGATGATTCATCCATAAAAGAGAAGATTTCATGTGTAGAAGCGATGTCCACCATCATTTTTGGTATTGGTAATGAAAAATTCATCTTTTGGACACGCTTTGTTCAAATCATTGAAGTTGACACAAATACATATTTTGTCATTTTTCTTCTTAACTGGGACAATGTTAGCTAACCATGTCGGGTATTTCTCTTCTTTTACAAAGTTAGCATCTATTAATTTCTTCATCTCGGCGATGACTTGCTACTCTATTTTGAGGCGCATTCTTCGTGGAGCTTGTTTCACTGGGGTCATATCTTTATCCACCCTGAGTTTATGATCTGCAACCACTGCTGATAGTCCTGACATCTCATCATAGCTCCATGCAAAGCAATCTTTGAATTCTATTAGCAATTTGATCAGTTGTAACGATTCTCCATCGTTTAGTAGAGAACTTATAAATGTAGGTTGGGGTTATTCTCTAGTCCCGTGGTTAATTTCCTTCAATTCATCAACAATTGATTTAATTTCCTCCTCAAATTCTGGCAGAGCATTTGCTATCAGCTGATCAGTAGATTCACCCTCCATATTGAGGAAATCCTCTTCTGATTTACTAATAAAAACCACACAAAATTCTGAATCATTGACTGACCCGACTGTACCAAATCTGATAACGTCTTTTGAGTTGGGAGTTCAACTTTTAACATTCCATAATTTTTCAAAAAGTTTTAATTTATCTTTCGGTATTTGTTTTGATAAATGTCCCTGTTGAATTAACTTTTGTACACAAGGCAAAAAATAACCAAAAGACAATTCCACTAATTCATTAGGATCATCATCCAAGTTTACATGATTTTCAAGATCAGTAGAGGTACAAACACGATAAAACTTGATCAGATTTGAACCAGCGCTACGGACTTCCTTGACCTATAAACTCTCAACCTTTTGAGGGAGAATCAGAGTAAGGGTCATTGTGTTCACATAGTGGTTTATCTGATCATAAATCGTCTCATATTCACTTTTCTCCGCATCTTCTAAGGATATCTCGTACTGAGGTTTCTTCTATTTTATCTGCCAATAATTTCCCCTATCTAATACGAAGAATTAAATTGGGTTTATATTAAAATGGGTTTGGACAAGCTTCCCATAAGGGCAAGCCCCTATAGTTAATTACATCTTAAATAATCAAAGTCATTTAAGAAAACTCTAGATAAAAATCAGGAAAATATTATCTTCAAAGAGGTCAAAAGGATAGGACTTTTCAATGAGATCGAATAAACGAGGTGTGAAATAGAAATGACTCAAGTTTAGAACATTTATTGTAGAATTCAAAGAAGGAAGAACTAGTGGATGTCACAGATTTGAAGGACAACCTCGGTGACTTCCCAGTCTATCCTATGGTTTGGCTTCAGTTTTGAGGAGAAATATTTAGGTGCTGTATCCTTCCAATTTTATTTGTTAGGGCTTACATTCGTGTGAAACGATTACACAAATAGCTTGGAAGATGTGAGGGTTTAAGTCATGACAATCTCGGAATCCTAACACGAGGCACTTAGATTGTGCATCAGAGACGTACAAAGGCCTAAAGATGACGTGAGGATTTATGTTGCATAAGCAGAAAATCTCGAAATCCTATGGCTTGGTTGCTAATTCTAAGGAAGGAAATTGGTTTAGCTAGGGAAGACATGTTTTGATGTTGAAGATGGTCGTGTTGACCATAGTGCTAGCTGCAAACTCCTTATCGTTGCGAGTTTGAGTTTTCTAGTGTGTCAAGTTATGGTGTCAAATCAGACAGCCCTATAGTTGTAGTTCTTTAAATATTATGGGACATGTTAAAGTTAATTAGAGGGACACAGGTTAGGATCCCACGGTTCCCTCGTTCTGGTACCACTATTTTCTATTTAATTTACTTAGTTCAAATGAATTTACTAAACTCAACTTAATAAGTTAATTTATTTAATTATCCAACATAAAATTTATATTTATGAAAAAAAATCATTAAAGGTTTCCTAAGGTCAAAAAAACACATAAAAAAATTTCATGATTTTTTGAATCAAATTTCTCTTTTATTTTTTAATTTTTAATCAATTTTCATGATTTGTTTAAATAAAAAATAGTATTTTAATAACAAAAATTATTTTTTATATTTTTATTAGACTCCTCTGAGTTCAAAAAACTCAGAGAATCAAATTTTATATTTTGGTGATTTTTAGTTTATTTAATATAATTATTTTAGTGAAAAAATATGAAAAATTCACTTTTATGCCTTTAAAATTAATTTTTAACTTAGAAAAAATTAGCAAAAATGTCCTAATGAATTCTAAGTGATCAGTGGACATCCCCATTTAATTTGAACCATTTTTTTGTATTTTCTAAAATTTTGATTGTTTTAGTTATTTTTAATTCAAAATATATTTGAAAAATGAAGTATTTTCACAAAAATGGGTTTTATTATTATGAAATGCCCATGATCACAAGGAACTCAAAAAAAAAAGTTTTCATAATTTTTCTGAGCATATTTAATTAAATATAATTATTTTTATACAAAAAGCAAGGTTTCCTTAAGGAATCCGTTTTAGTGCATGGATTAAGTCAAATAATTTTGGTGTTTTTAGAGTGGGTAGACATGATTTTTATGAACAATGCGCAATTGATTTTGTTAATTTTTTATATGTGTTTAATTTACCAAAATTCAAACAAGGTATTTACATTTAACTAAGTATAAAAATTTACAACATGATTCAAAACTTCAAATTATTTTTCCTAGATGTCTCTTACCACAGGAAATCTACTAAAATTGTTCTCATAATTTTCCAAGTGATATTTTGATATATATAACTAAAATAAGTCAAAATGGTCACCATAGCTTGAAAATTAGGGTTACAGGCATAGAGATGCCCTCTGACCTTCGAAAACTCAGAAGACATGGCCTCTGTCATGAGGAATAAACCTTAAAAATTTCATGCCATGGTGAAATATTTTAAGTCATGGAGAATTAAAATACCACATAAGGTATTTAATAAATTAAAAATAAAAGAGTAAAAAATAATTTTTATTTTTAGTCTACATTATTCTCCTCTATTCGTTGAGCAAGAGGGTATTTTTCTTTTGATTTTATGATTTTTCTAGACAAAGATATGGATTTTTGAACTTTAGGCATTTAAAATAACTAAAATATCCCTATTTTTCTACTTATCCACACGGCACTGACTGGATCCTAGGCAGCTACGAAGGCTCCACGCTTCGCTCCACCATTTGACACCACCAGCAACGTAGCCTCCATGTGGACCGCGCTTTATGCATTATGGATCTGTCTGGCTTGATCTCCTCCGTCCATTGGATACATGCGAGATCGTACGGCTCTCCGTTATTGTCCCCAAGTGACCTAACCCGAGAACCGTTCACACTAAAACCTTAAGATCTTGGCCAAGACTCAACCAAATTGCATGGGGTTTGTTCCTAAGCCTTCATCTACTTAAGAAGAACCTACCTATATGGATTAAATTGTATGAAATACAGTAAATATGTATGAAGAATCGAAACAAGCTTGGTTTAGGGTTGGAGTTCAATACCTTTGTCTAAGAGGGGAGACTTCAATCAAATGGTTGTGGTAGCTTTAATTAGTCCGAAAGAACCTCCAGATGAAGTCCCAAGCCTTGGTGAATTGTCCAAGTATGATTTTGACCAAGCTAAATTTCAGGTGTTGATTGAAGTCTATACTAGAGGCTGTTTGAGAGGGGGGCTTCTGTGGGGATCAACTCCTCTCACTGTGGGGATGGTGTGTGCAGAATTAATTGAGGTTTAGTTGAGTATAGAGCTGTGTGGAAATATGTCCTGGTTTTGACTGAAACTTTGAGTTTAAAATTGAACTCCTACAGAGGAAACAGAGGGGGAAAATGGTGGGCTTGAACTGAGGGGGTCCTAGGGAGTCTCTAGAAGCAATTTGACAGAGTTTCCTTAGAAAAATTTCAGCTCTTCCCACTTAGCCATCGAGGTGAGGTTCAAATAAAGATGCCTTAGGCTGGGTGCCAGGGCCAACTGGGGGGTGGAAAATATTGCTTAGGTGGAGGGTTTTGAATTGCTAAAGCCAATTGGAATTGATCAGCTCAGATGGGTGAGTTTGGGTTTGAATTTGAGCTTGGGGCTGTCGTTTTTGGTGTTTTCTGGCCACAAGGCCGGTTGATAGGGCCAAAGGAGGTGGCCAGGAGGTCAGGTGAGCCAGTGGGAGGGTTAATTATAAATAACCCTCGATGGCAAGTGATGATTGGGAAGATTTTTTGTTAAGTCCCATAAATGGGCATAAATCCCTTAATTTGGGAATCCATTGGTCCATAGCATGCCATGGCTAGTCCAAAGTGGTTTATCCTGGTCCTTAGGAGGAGCTTAGTGGCTGTGGAGTACTAAATTTGGTGACTTTAGGGTGGTTAGGCCAATTTTGGTGTATGGGTTCAATTTAGGTACAAATGGCTTAAAGTTGGGTTTGGGTTAGTCTAGCCATGAATTTGAGCCCAAATCATTGATCAATATTTTGTAGATGATTGTAATGAAGACGTTTGGTGATGGATTGAAATGATTTTGAGTTCAATTGGGGGTTCAACTTGAAGGATTTTGGAATTTTGGTCAATTTGGGTATGTTGGGTTAGACTTGGGCCTAGGTTGGGCTAGGCTTGGGCTAAGTCCAAATTGATTATTAAAAATGGTCTATAGGAACATCACAAAGAGTTTTTCAACATAAATTGGGTGCCAATTTTGGGGTTAGGGCAATCAATTTGGTGGAATTTGCAGACAGCCAATTTGGGGTAAATTTGGGGATTTTTGGATTTGGCTTGAAATTAAATGAAATTGAGGGCTCACCAAGGCCAATTGAAGGTCAAGATTGATATGTATGATTTTTATGAAGAGTTTAGGATTCAAATTGAGGCCAATTGAGTAGGCCATGGGATTCAATTTGGTGGGATTAGGCCACAACACCAAAATTGGAGGTTTGACTTAGATCAAAATTGGGCTCAAAGCATGGACCAATTGAGCTTTTATTTGGTTTAAGTTAGTCACATGGAAGGCGAATTTTAGTTTAGGATTAAAATTGGGGGAAATTAGGACCAACTTGATGGAGAATTGAGGTAAATTTGGGGAAATTGGGCCCTTAAAGGCAATTTGGTGGTTTTGGTAAAAAATGGTCAAATTGGTCAAAATGGGTCCAATTGAGGGGTACAAATGGGTTTTGGAGACATTTTGAGTGATTTTGGATGCTTTGGGAGGTTTGGGGTGCCAAGGGTATTTTTGTAATTTGGGCAATTTTGAGGGTGTTTTGGTAAATTTTGAATTTTGGGTGGTTTTGGGTAGCTTGGGTAATTTCAAAAGATTTGAAATTACTTTTGAACAAGTTTGGGTATTTTGGATGAATTTGAGGACTTAAACCAAATTTTGGGATTTGGGGGTGTTTAGGTAATTTGGGTAGGTTTGGGGTAAAAAGACCAAGTTAGATATTTTTAGTAGAATTGGGAAGCTAATTGATTCACCAAAAATATATACATTTTTAGTCCCATATTTTATACTCATTTTTGGTGATATTACACTTTAATGGAAAGTATTTTGATGTTTTTTTGCAGGTTATTGATTTTTAGGGCTTAAAGCAAAAAGGATGAAATTTGGAGTCAAAATTACGTTTTTAAAGAAATGCTCAGTGCCAGCAGCGTCGAGGTCAGCGCCAACGACTTAGAACAACTTAAGGCTAGTGATTTTTATTCAGCACCGATGGTGCCAGACCAGCGCTGACGGTGCCAAAGGTGGTGCAGACCCCATTTCTAGAAGGTTTGATGTATTGGATGATTTTTTGAATAGTTTTTGGAGGCACCTCTTGGAGAACCAACCTTGGGCTCTATTGGGGGCTGAAATTTATCAAGAAAGGTGCTCCTCTAGGTTCATTTTTTGCACCACATCATTCCCTTCCACCACCATATTGGAGTCAATTTTTGATTTTGCATTCATAGTTTAGAGTTTTTGTGTAGAGATTTAGTGTGAAACTTTCTGTAAGAGATATCTTCTTCTTGCATTTCTAAGAAAAGGCTACAAAAGATTTCCTTTGAGAAAGAGTTTTCAGATAAGTATTATTTGTTTATCAGTGTTCTATGAACTTTCTTTTACATATGAAATTTGTGTTTTGTTATTTCTTTCTCATGAAGTCTGAGTAGTTCCCTCTATCTTTCTCTCTACTCTGAGATATGGTGCAATGAAGATATAATATGGATGTGCCAATATTAAAATGTAAAATAAATTTTGATGATTTTTCAACTCTGAACTTAATTTACTTTTTAATCTGGCCAATTGAATTGTTAAAATGTGTTGTGAAACATATGATCCGAGAAATGGAGTATGAGTTCTACAACAGAGTGAGGATCACATTTGATTCCATGGAGGAAAACATAGTTCATTGAATTAAGTGTAAATAAATAGGGAAATATTCTTTGATTGGTGTAGAATTGGAGAACCTTTAGGGTGATAGACTAAAATCTTCAATTCGGTCTTATTACTTAAAAACTGAAGCAAGAGCTAGCCTTCAGGTGAAGGGAAGTGGGAGCTCTAGAGTGAGAGCCGGTATCCTCTTAGCCTAGCCACAGATTTAGGGACTAAACACTGAGATTAGCCAATGATTTTCTATTCATTGTATCAAGGTAGAGAATTGAAATTGATCCTATTTGGTACAATACATATTATGAACATTTATCTCATCTCATTTTATCATAGCTTCATTGTAAAGGGAAGGTTGTTTTTCAAATAAAAATCTTCGTTACATAAACATAGTTAAAATATTGGTATTTATTATTTTAAACTTTGCATTTTTGATATGATAATAGTTTAGAAATTTAATTTTGATTACATCTCAACACATGAAATTAGTGAAAGTGATTTTAATTGACTTCTTGTAAATTTCCTAGAAAATTTATCATTTTCAATTTAAACCTTCCCCATGCGATCCATATTTAGGACTTAAATAGAAATTCCATTATTACTTGACAATGATATGTATAATTGCGTTGAATCCAAATATTAATTAATTATACTTATTTAAATTTTACACAATCTACCGCAACAAAAAAATTAGATCAAGTTTTTGACGCCGTTGCCAGGGAGGGTAACAGTTAAATTAAATAGTTTTGATAAATTAGGAAATTTAGAGATAATATATATACCATAAAAAATTAAAAATCAAAAATCTAAAAAGAAATATTTTTATTAGAGTGTTTATTTTACTTTGTTTACTTTATTTGTTTATGCTAAATATTGGATCTGAAGGTTTATTATCTTACGATTCAGAATTAGAATGTACTCTTAGAAAAATTCAAAAACAACAAAGAGAAATTAAAAATTTACAAAAAAATTGCGAATAACTTAGATAATTCAATAAATGAAAATCGACAAAGACATGAACTTCACTTGACTATTCAAAATCCTGAGGTTGCTGTTAATTCATTTGAGCTTAAACCCGCTATTATCAAGATGGTGCAAAATAATCAGTTTGGAGGATCACCTACTAAAGATCCTAACTTACATCTTGCTAGTTTTCTTGAAATTTGTGCTACATTTAAGTATGACGGAGTGTCTGATGATGTTGTTAGGCTTAGAATTTTTTCTTTTTTATTAAGGGATAAAACCAAGGCTTGGTTAAATTCGTTAGCACCTGGATCTATTAGAGCTTGGGGAGAATTATCACAAAAACTCTTGACTAAATATTTTCAACCCTTGAAAACCACTAAGCTTAGAAATGATATTACATCTTTTTGTCAGTTTGAAGGGGAATCGATATATGGATCCTAGGAAAAATTCAAAGATCTTCTTAGAAAGTGTCCACACCATGCTTTACCAGATTGGTTAATAATTCAAACGTTTTACAATGGATTAGTAGGATCACATAGATCTATTATAGATGTTGCTACGGGTGGTTCATTAATGCCAAAACCTTTTGATGAAGCATAGTTTTTAATTGAAGAAATGACTACTAATAATTTTTAATGGCTCTCTTAAAGGGAAAATCCTAAGAGAGTAGTTAGTATTAATGATTCTGATGCAATGTCTATTTTGGCATCTCAATTTTTTGTTATTTATAAAAAGATCAAATGGGAGTGAATTATTCTCAAATACCCCCATATTAGAGGAAAATTCACCAGGGAAGATTATTGATACTCAATCATCTTATGAAACTTTAAACGCTATAAATTATTGAAATAATAATCCCTATTCTAACTATTTTAACCCTGGATGGAAAAATCACCCTAATTTTAGTTGGAATAATTATAATAATTCGGTGAATCCATCTGAAAATCTGAACAATCAATGAAATCCAAATTTTGTCATTATTATCCTCTAGGATTTAACTCCAACCCTAACCCACAAGTTAAGGAGAAGAAGTTGACGAAGGAAGAAGTAATGTTGAATATGGGAAATCAAATGCAGAATCAAGGGGCTGCTATTAGAGATATTGAAAATTAATTAGGAAGTTTTGCTACTGCACTTAGTAATAGACCTTCTGGAATTCTTCCAAGTACTGTGGAAGTTAATCCAAAAGATCAAAATAATGAGAAAATTAAAGTTATTCGATTACAAAGTGGAAAAGAAGTTAAAACAAGGATCTAAAGAGAAACTGAAGATGATGAAGAGAAAGAAGAAATGGAAAATGATCAACAGGAAAATGAACAAACACAGGTCCCTGTAGAAAAACCATTACCCCTGTTTCCTCAAAGACCGAAGAAAAAGAATAAAGATAAACAATTTACAAAATTATTAAAAATCCTTAAGTTAACAATAAATATTCCTTTTTTTGAAGCTTTGGAATAAATGCCAAGTTATTTGAAATTTATGAAGGATGTATTAAACAAGAAAAGGAAGTTTACAGATCATGAGACCATACACTCAGTGAAGAGTGTAGTGATATTATTTAGAAAAAGCTTCCTGAAAAATTAAAAGATCCTGGTAGTTTTACTATACCTTGTACAATTGGAGAAAAGTTTTATGGAAAAGCTTTATGTGATTTAATCTTATGCCTTTTTCAATTTTTAAATGTTTAGATTTGCGAGAAGTTTCCCCTACTACTGTAACTCTTCAGTTGGTTGATCGATCAATAACTTATCGAAAAGAAGTTATAGAAGATGTGCTAGTAAAAGTGGATAAATTTATTTTCCTTGTAGACTATAGTATTGGATATGGAGGAAGATAAAGAGATTCCTATTTTTTTAAAAGAGACCGTTTCTCGCAATAGAGAGCATTGTAATAGATGTGCAAAAAGGAGAATTAATAAAGAGGGTTAATGATCAAGAAGTGAAATTTAATATAGCAAAAGCTATAAAATATCCTGCAATAGAAAAAGATAATGAATGTTTCTGGATGTAAGTAGCTGATTATCTTAGTAATGAGCAGTTTAAGAATGAGTTCGAAGATAAATTAAAGCAAGGAGAAATTTTTTATACTGAAAATTAAGTAAAAGAAGAAGATTTAGATTATATTTAGGGCAAATTTGAAGCATTAGACTTGCTGGAAAATGATAGTAAAAATCTTATTCCTTCAAGCATTAAACCACCTTAAAGATATTACCTGTCCATTTAAAAAAAGTATTTTTAGGAGAGTCATCTACATTGTTTGTTATTATATCTTCTGCGTTAACTGAAATTCAGGAAGAAAAGTTGATAGAGATGTTGAAAAAGTATAAAAAGGCTTTTGGATGGACTTTAACAGATATTAAGGGAATTACTCCTTCAATTTGTACGCACAGAATTTTATTAGATGAATAATTTGAAGCTAAAGAGGATCCTCAGGGAAAATTAAACCCTATAATGAAAGAAGTTGTTAAAAAAGAGATTTTGAAGTGCTTGGATGCTGAAATTATATATCCTATTTTAGATAGTGCTTGTGTAAGCCCAATTCACTGTGTTCCAAAGAAAGGAGGAGTGACTGTTGAAGAAAATGAGAAAAATTAATTAATACTAACAAGACAAGTAACTGATTAGCGAATTTGCATTGACTATAGAAAACTATATATGGCCACCAGAAAAGATCACTTTCCTTTACCCTTTCTATACCAAATGTTGGAAAGATTGGCTGGGAACAAATATTATTGCTTTTTAGATGGATATATCGGATATCAACAAATTCTAATTACTCCAGAGGATCAAAAGAAAACAACGTTTACAAGCCCATACAAAACATTTGCATTTCGTAGAATACCTTTTGGACTATGCAATGCACCTGCAACATTTTAAAGATGTATGATGTCAACTTTTAGCAATTCTATAGAGCATGGAATGGAAGTGTTTATAGATGATTTTTCTATATTTGGGACTTATTTTGAGTTATGTCTTAATAATTTAGAAAAAGTTCTAGAAGTATGTGAAAAAATCAACCTAGTTTTAAATTTAGAAAAATGTCAACTTTTTGTTGTAAGAGGTATTGTTCTTGGGCATAAAATTTCTGAAAAAGGCATGGAAGTAGATTCTACAAAAATCCAAGTTATAGAAAAATTATCACCTCCTAATAGTGCTAAAGGGGTGAGATGTTTTCCAGTACATGCTGGTTTTTATATGCGCTACATAAAATTTTTTTCAAAAATAACTAAACCCATATGCCAACTTTTAGAAAAAAAGATACAAAATTTGATTTTAATAAGGAATGCATAATAGAATTTTAATTATTAAAAAAAAATTAATCACTGCACCTATAATAGTACCACCTGACTAAGAGAAATCATTTGAAATATTTTGTTATGCTAGTGATTATGTTATTGAGGTTGTATTAAGACAAACACACCACAAAGTTTTTAAAGTTATATATTATGCTAGTAAAACTCTAAATAATGTTCAAATTAATTATACTACTACTAAAAGAGAGTTATTAACTATTGTTTATGCCTTTGATTAGTTTAGACCTTATTTAATTGGAATTAAATGTGTGCTACATACAGATCATTCAACTATTAAATACATAATGTAAGGAAGGATGCTAAACCAAGATTAATTAGATGGATACTTCTATTGCAAGAGTTTGATTTTATCGTGATTGATAGAAGAGAAATGATAATCAAAGATGTTAAACCAAGATTAATTAGATGGATACTTCTTTTGCAAGAGTTTGATTTTATCGTAGTTGATAGAAAGAGAAATGATAATCAAATAGCAAGAGTTTGATTTTACCATAGTTGATAGAAAGGGAAATGATAATCAAATAGCTGATCATTTGTTTAGAATAGAAATAGAAATATTAACTAATTTTTCAAATGAAATTTTAGAAAATTTTCATGGATGAACATTTATATAGTTTTGATGAAATGGATGTACCGTGGTATGCTGATATAGTAAACTATATTGTAAGTGATATTCTACCACCTGATATCAAGAATCCACAATTAGAGAAGTTTATCTATGATTCGAAAGACTATTTTTGGTATGACCCATATTTATATAAATAATGTAAAGATCTAATTATTAGAAGATGTGTTCCTTATGAAGAAACTCAACATATAATTGAAAGATGCCATGATTTTGAATTTGAAGGACATTTTGGAATAAATAGAACTACATATAAAATTTGGCAAGCTGGATTTTATTGGCCTAATATTTTTTGAGATGTTAATGAATATATTAAAACATGCAATAGATGTCAACGAGTAGGAAATATTTATAGAAGAAATGAAATGCCTCTTAATTACACATTAGAAGTTGAAATTTTTGATGTGTGGGGAATACACTTTATGGGATCATTTATGCATTCATATGAAAATTTATATATATTACTTGTTGTTGATTATATGTCTAAGTAGATTGAAGTTATTTTTATGCCGAGATGTGACACTTATAGTGTTTCTAAATTTTTAATTAAAAATATTTTTACAAAATATGGAATGTCGAGAGTAATCATTACTAATGGAGGATCACATTTTAGGAATAATAGAATCAAAAAATTGATCAAGAAATATGATATAATGCATAGATTCTCTACTGTATATCATCCTCAGACTAGTGGTCTAGCAGAAATATCAAATCGTGAAATTAAATGCATTTTAGAAAATGTTGTAAATCCTTATAAATTGGATTGCTCTGCTAGACTAGATACTACATTATGGGCATATAGAACTGCTTATAAAACTTCTATAGGAATGTCCCCATATAGATTGATTTTTGGAAAAACATGTCATTTACAAGTAGAACTAGAACATAAAGCATTTTGGGCTATTAAAGAATTTAATTTTAATTTAAAGGACGCTAGTGAGAGAAGGTTATTGCAACTCAATGAACTTGAGAAGATTAGAAATGAAGTATATGATAATGCAAAAATCTATAAAGAGAAAATGAAAATATGGTATGATCGGAAGATTATTAAGAAGAAATTTGAACCTAGGACAAGAAGTTCTACTATATAATGCAAGATTGAGATTATTTCTAGGAAAACTAAAATTTAGATGGTTAGGACCATTTAAAGTGATTAAAGTATGTCATTATGGAATTGTTGTTATTAAAGATCCTAACACTTAAAAGATATTTAAAGTTAATGGGCATCGTTTGAAACATTATTATGAAGGGCACATATCTCAATTTAAAGAAGTTTTAATGTTAAGTAAACTCAATAAACAAATGGTATGTTGAGCTGACGATGTTAAACCAAGCTTTGTGGGAGGCAACCCATACTTATATTGCTATGTATTACTATTTTGTTTCATAAAGTGTCTTATATATTAAAAGTTAATAATCCTACACAATTGTACTTGTTATAAATTAAGTCAAATATTGGTATTGGAGGAAAATTTGAAATCAAATTGAAACAAAAAAACGAAAGTCACAATTTTGGCCACTAACGCCAACGGTGCCCTAGATAATGGACAATAGCGCCGACATCGCCAATCGGGAGCTTCGATGACTTGGAGTATGGTTGGACAGTTTTAAACGACTTTTGGTAAATTTTGGCATGATTTCACTTCATAATAACCGTCGCGAAGAGTTTAAAAAGGCATAGAAACATTCTTGGATGCCTAGAGACTTCCTATTTTTGGATTCCATGGCTTCTAATTCCATAAATACTTTGAGATATGGAGTTTTCAATAAAAGACAGTTTATCAGTTTTGACGCGCAGCGATTATACAATAAATTTATTACGATGAGGAGATTGATTAAGGAGAGAAGATTTGTTAATCATGGAGTGATCAATCCAACTGGTCCGATTGATAAGATCATTCTGTAATGGCATTGGGAAGTTTTGTGTTACACTACGTCTACGGTTGTCGTACCTATGGTGAAATAGTTTTATGCAAAATTGCATGGAATTACTCAAGGTGTTGTCTTCATACGAGGTAAGGCTGTAACATTTACTCCTGCAAGGATTAATGAATTTTATATGATAGACAATGTTCCAATCTATCATTATACAAGTTTCATTCCTACACGAGATTTCATGCAAGACATGTATAATTTTTTAACAGATCAAAGTGAGATGTGGGAGGTATGAGATGAAGGATATGTTAGTTTCTCCACATCATTACTTAATCCAATCTCAAAGCAATGGCATTTCTTTATTCCTGTAAAGTTACTCCCTACTACGAAAATTAGTAGAGTTACCAAAGAATGTGCTATTTTAAATTACTGCATTCAAATGGAAAAACCCATTGATATAGGGTCTATTATATTGAAATCTATTATGGGTATCCTTACTAATGGACCAATTTATGGAATTGAGCATCCATCTACCATCTTTTTGATTTGCAGTCAAGCCTAAGTGCTATATGAAAGTTGGGAAAAGACTTTATTACCTTAAGAGCCCATGATCTCTATTGATGAGAATTATTTTGGAAATGGAAATGAAGTATTAGAAGCCATTATAGATCAATCTTCACATGCTTCAACTCCATTAATACCACCAACAGTTAGAAGTTCGCTTGCTTTGGAAAAGAAATTGAAGAAAATTGAAAGGGAACTTAAGATTATTATGAATGCAGTAGGAGATTTTAAATACCTTTTTTATCACCTAGAATGGAGAATGAAATAAAATTTTGATTACACTAGAACTTTTGAAGCAGGATTAATTGTGATGTTTAAGGAAAATGAGTGAATCAAAGAAAATTTGACAGATCAATTCCCGTACCAACCCTTCTACAACTTATATGTTCATTACCAATCTATGAGTGATATTAGAGGAGGAGAAAACAATGAAGAGGCGTAATAACTGAAGACTTTACATTCTCTATAAATTTATATATTTAGTGAAATTGTGTAGATTTGATTCAATTTGGTTTTTTTTTTCTTCAGAATTATGAACTTTGATTGTGTGTATAGTTTTGTGACAACGTTTGGTGTTTGGCGCTTGATTTTGATGTTGATTTATAATTAGTTTGTTTAATATGTGTGATTGTGTAATTAAAAAAAAAGTGTTTGGAAAAAGTGTACTTTCATATATAAAAGTTTGTTTGTTGTTGTTTGTGAAATTGGTGTTTATGAAATATTACTTTATAAATTATTATTAGATAAAAATTTTTGTCTAAAATACTAAAAATTTTTGGAGTAAGTTGAAAGGAAATTGAAAATTAAAAAAAATCAAAACATGGAATTTTTTGGGCCATCAGCGCCGTTGGCGCTGGCATCGGCGTCGACGACACCCTCAACCCGACAATAGATTAAACCCCTAAAAATTTGCAATTTTTACTGTGGCCACCATTTTGTACTCTTAAGTCATCTTCAACCTTCGGTTTGGGCGGCTGGGGCTTGATTTTGGGCGGATTTGAGGCTAAAAGCTTTGGATTTCATCTTCTCTAGGTAAGAGCTACACTTTAAACCAAATAATTTTATTTTCACTAAGGATTAATCTCAGATTGCATGGATCCAAAAATATGGAAACTTTTTGAAAATTTTTTGAGAAAATCCTTTGGTGATGAACTCTTATTTAGTGATTTGAAGTTTAAAATGTTTTACATTTAGATTTTTTGAATTTTTGGATTTATTTAGAATTTTTTGAATTTTTTTAGATTTCCTATGGCACCTAGATCGAGCAAAAGAAAAATAGAATATGATGAGCAGAAATTTATTAGCTTTAGAGCCAGTGCTCGATTTCGTAGTTTGCAAGAAAATAAAAAAGTGATTTAGGACTGAGGTTTTAAAAATCCAGGAGGAGAAGTTTAACGTTTGATTATTGCTCGACAGTGGGAAAATTTTTGATATTTTATTGCCGATGCAATAGCTGGGATTGTAATGGAATTTTATGTCAGCCTTCCTTAAGCTTCTGATGATTTTATTTTTGTTTGAGGAAAAGGGTGGAGATTACTCCAAGAAAATTAATTAGTTTTATTAGTTAGAAGATGTGTATAGATGCTAGTATCATTCTTTTTCTGCTACAGATCAGACTTTAGATGAAGTTATTTCTTTTTTAACTAGTTAAAGTAACTTTCCCCTTTCTATGTTAAATGTAGTATCTAAGGCCTGATGACCAAATGAAAATGTGTTGAGATTTTCGTACCTATTTTATACTGATTTTGTTGATATTACACTTTAAAGATAGGTATTTTTGATGTTTTGTTGCAGGTATGATGAATTATGATCATTGGAGCAAAAAAGAGCGACTTTAGAGCGAAAAGGACCAAAATATGAAGATTTGAACTAGGGTGCCGACGACGAGCCCAACGGCGCCAAGGACGAGATTTTCCCGAGAGTTCAGATCAAATATTTTAGAAAGCCCGCCTACGGTGCCCTCGAGGTCTCCGATGGCGAGATCAGCGGTTATTTCAACAGGTGCATTGAATGTGGACGATTTTTGAAGGGATGCTTAGGCAACTCTTGGAAAAACTCTTCTAGAACTTTAAAAGAAGATTTTGGCTGAAATTAGAGGGGGGTTTAGAGAGGTTCGAGAGGTTTGGAGAGGTTCAAAGAAGTTCAAGAGCCCTAGTAGTGTGTATAGAGTTTAATTTAGGGTTAAATTGTGAGGAATTCTTCGATAGATTGTAAGAGTGGAGGGAAAGTGAGAGATTTCTTCCTCCTTGCCGCTTCAAAGAAGAATTTTGTGTGCTGTAAAGAAAGGAAGAAATTCAGAGGAACTTCGAGGAGTTTTCTTGGGGAGGAATTAGAGATAAGTGTTATTTAATTATTGTAGTTTGTATGACTTTGCTTTTATATATAAATTCAAAGTTTTGTTGTATCTTCCCCATGAGTTCTGAGTAGTTTTATTTTTCTCCTTATCTTGAGATTTTGTTGTGTTTTCCCCATGAGATATGAGTAGTTTTCTTTGTCTTTCTCCTTGTCTTGAGATTTTTTGTGTTTTTCCCATGAGATCTGAGTAGTTTTCTCTGTCTTTCTCCTTGTCTTGAGATTTGCATGGTGATTTGAATTGGTGAAGCCATGAAAATGTTTAAGAAATTGTGATGATCTTTTCACTTCGGTGATTTGAATTGGTTGAGCCATGAAAATGTTAAAGAAATTGTGATGATCTTTTCACTTTGTGATTTGAATTGGTGAAGCCATAAAAATGTTTAAGAAATTGTGATGATCTTTTCACTTTGATTTTAATTTACTTTCAATTGATTTGAATTGGTGAAGCCATGAAAATGTTTAAGAAATTGTGATGATCTTTTAACTTCAATCATGAGTTCTAAGTAGTTTTCTCTGTCTTTCTCCTTGTCTCGAGATTTGTGAAATGGTGATTATAATTGGTGAAGCCATGAAAATATTTAAGAAATTGTGATGATCTTTTCACTTCGATCTTAATGGTTGAGCCTGAAAATGTTTAAGAAATTGTGATGATCTTTTCACTTCGATCTTCATTTACTTTCAATCTGGCTGAAAATGTTTAAGAAATTGTGATGATATTTTCACTTCGATCTTAATTTACTTTCAATCTGGCTATGTTAAAGAAGTTGTGATGATCTTTTCACTTTGATCTTAATTTACTTTCAATCTGGCCAATTTATTTGTTAAAATATGTTGAGTTTTACAAATAAAGTGAAGATTACATCCAAGATTTATAGGTCAAAGCCCTTGGGAAGTTGGGTGCAAATAAATAGGGAAATAAAATTATCGGGCGTAGAATTGGAGATTTTAGATTGTCAGACTAAAATCCTCAATTCAGTCCTATCGTTTGGGTGTTGAAGTGTAGATGTTTGTCCTCAGGCGAGGAGAATGTGGGAGCTCCAAAGTGAGAGCCGGTATCCTCCCAGCCTAGCCGCAGATTTAATAACCAAGCATAGGATTATTCAATGTTTTTTATGCCTGGACCAAAGAACAAAGAATATGTATGCTCCTATTTGGCACAATCCAAATTGAACTGATTCACTTTATCTATTCACTTTAATTTTTTGACAAGGAGAATGATGCTTTCTTATATATTAAACTTCACATTAGAAACTTTATTAGTAGAATTAGTTATTTAATAGTTATTAAAATTATATATTTATTTCAATTGCCTATTAGTGACAGATAAACAATTTGAATTATATTGTTGTGACTAAGTATTAATTTTCTAAAATCTTAGTTTGTAGCCTCCGATATTACTCCCTATGGGATTGATATCTAAGACTCCATTAGAGCTCTGTATTACTTGAGCGATATGTATACTTGATTTGATAAGTGTGACTTTACCATTATTGAATATTTTATGTATACATCTTTATCGAATCTATAACCATTGTCAAGCTTTTGGTGCCTTTGCCGAGGAATTAAATCTTCTAGCTGTAGTATTAAATTCTAGTATTTTTAAGCATATATAAAGTTGCTGTCACCTGACATTATTTTTTTTCTGGGAGGATGATTTCAATGAATCATCATAGCAAAGTAACCAAGGATAGAGCAATCCTGAACTACTTGTATTCAGCAAGTGATGGATATAAATGTAGGCTCTATCATTTATATGAACACTCGATCTATTACTCTAGGAGACACCACTAGTGGATTGGAACATCCTGCTCTAATTTAGACAATTTTTGAGCATGAAGGATTTTATTACAAACCTGTTGAGGAGAGGATTAAACCTTTGAGACCGATTGGGCCTACCAACATCAAAGCCTTATGAGTCCCATGTTGATTGGAGATCTGGAAGATAGGTCAAGGATATTATTTCTACTTCTAGAACCCCTAGTAAGCCTACTTCAAGCGATCCTAACAACAGAGAGTTGTTGGACCAGATGATGATTCAACTAGGAGATATTTTGAGGATGGATCATAAGATGCATAATATGGAGGCCAGAAATGCTCACACTGATGAGCTGATTCACCAGAAATTTGAATATGATGGTGCTTATGATGATGTTTTAGTGAGATATCTGAGGGGTTACTATACAGTTTAGTTCCCTATTCAACCTACTTATACTCCATATCAGCAGTAGAAGTTAGATTTCGAAGATGAGGAAGTTAATAACTGGTGATCTATTTTGTTTTTTTTGTTTGTGTTTGTACCGTGTGATTGCATTGTTTATGTTGTGATGTTGTTGAGACTTTATTTGTTATGTTATGTTAAACTGTATTGTGGAAAACTATTTTCATTTTTAGAATTTATTTTAGTTTTGTTGTTATTTTCAGCACTGTGTTATGTATTGTGATTAGCTCTTTCTCAGCAAATTTAATATGTATTATGGGCTTAATGTTTTTAGCCTTTTAGTTTTCATATTAGCACCAGCAACATTTTAAAATTTATGTAAAAAAATCAGAATCTCCAACCGGTATGAATTTTATTTATATATTCTTTTACCCTTCATTTTTAAAGTTCTTCATGTAAAAATTTTTCAAAAATTTAAGTTTGGGGGGAGAGAAGAAATATTATTGTTAGAAAAGAACTTAATTTTATTTGTCCTCACTTAACTATATTTTTAAAATTTTAAATTTAACATGACCCATTAGAGGTTAACTTTGGATAACTATATTTATGTTTCTAAATATATAGTAAATTTAAGTAAACTTTTCAACAGAGGTTAACTTTGGATAACTATATTTATGTTTCTAAATATATAGTAAATTTAAGTAAAAATGTTCAATAATAATGGTTAATTCTAGGGGCTAAGATATTTGGTAAAAGAGAATAAGACTACGTTTTTCTATTTTTAGTAAAAGAAATTTGTATTTTTGAAGTATTAAAAATCTTAAAGAAATACATGTAAAAAGAAAAGAATTAAACTTTATGAAATCTTTAAGTTAATATAAATTTGTTAAGTGAAAAAAAATGTTAAAAGTTTTTAACTTTAAAAAGAGGATAGTGAAGTTCAAAATCATTAAAGGCTATCCAGATATAGTAATCATCAAAAAAAGAAAAGTAAATGAAAAGAAAAAAAAGGAAATTAAAAAGAAAAGAAAAAGAAAAGATATGGGGAGAAGCGTAAGGAGATGCCTAATTAAAAATTGGCTTCAGTTGAATCAGTTTAAGGAAAAAGACATGGATACATTTTCTAAATTTTAGATTTGGATACTAACTTAATTATTAATAAACTTTTATGAAGTTCTTTTTCATATGAATTTTCTAAGTGACTTTAATATGACAATTTGCAATTTTTCTTGAAAGAAATAGAGGATCATAAACCTTAGACTTAATTACTGAATATCCTTACACCTTTAGTATTAATTGGAATTGTTTTGATTTTTTCTTAAGTTAGACTATTATATTTAGAGAACTAAAATATGGAAATCTAAAAGTTAAATTCTTTACCATAAGTCATATTTTTTATATAGCAAAGAAGTTACTTGAGGACAAAATTAAGTTTGGGGGATTTTGATACACAAAAAATATATGCATTTTTAGACCCATATTTTATACTCATTTTTTGATACACCAAAAATATATGCATTTTTAGACCCATATTTTATACTTATTTTTGGTGATATTGCATAAAATATATGCATTTTTAGACCCATATTTTATACTTATTTTTTGTGATATTGCACTTTAATGGAAAATATATGCATTTTTAGACCCATATTTTATACTCAGGTATTTTGATGTTTTCTTGCAGGTTATTGATTTTTAGGGCTTAAAGCAAAAAGGAAGCAAAAAAGATGAAATTTGGAGTCAAAATTACATTTTTAAAGAAATGCTCAGCGTCGACGGCACAGAACAACTTAAGGCTGGAAATTTTTACTCAACACTGACGGGGCCAAAGGTAGTGTAGACCTGATTCTAGAAGGCTTGATGTATTTAGATGATTTTTTGAAGAGTTTTTGGAGGCACTTCTTGGAGAACCGACCTTGGGCTCTATTGGGGGCCAAATTTCATCAGAAAAAGTGCTCCTCTATGTTTTTCACTCCTTTACGTTCATTTTTCGCACCACATCATTCCATTCCACTACCATATTGGAGTCAATTTTTTATTTTTCTTTCATAGTTAGAGTTTTTGTGGTGAGATTGAGTGTGAAACTTTCTGTAAGAGTGTTGGTGAAGGAGAAAAGTGAGAGATATCTTCTTCCTGC
>JXCR01114722.1:4630-20813 GCA_002079205.1 Phalaenopsis hybrid cultivar | reverse complement strand
TATATATATATATATATATATATATATATATATATATATATATATATATATAATTTATTAATTAAATTATAATATAAACCTAATCTTACCTAAAATTCCTTTAGCTGCTCGCAATCTTTTAAACAAGAGCTTCGTCATGCGCGCAAAAGTCAACTCCCTTTCTTCTTCTTCAAACTAGAAAGAAAACAGTTTTTACGAAATGGCTCATTCAAACCAAGGAATAGAAAGGAGAGGTCGTCAAAGAGAACAGTGGCATTTCTCCTTTGCATTTGGAAGGAGTTGTGGCACACTCTCGATAGCATGGTAAACTTTGTTCGTACTGCATAACAGATCAATATCCTTGCACCAACCTAATGAATTTATCCTAAATCTATCTCCTGGTTGATAATGGTTTGAACTAATTTCTGAAGGTTCTCACGAACTCGTCCTGCTGTACTAAGAGGCTAGGTCGACCGCCAAATTTCTCCTGTAACTGACATTGCCACCATCTCTTAGCTTCTCCCTCAAAAGCAAACGTGACAAGGGTAACTCTCTTCTCCAGTGGACATACCATACTATATATTATTTTCTTCATCTTCATCAGCCAATTTTCATTTTCACCGACCCTATTGCTTCAGAAAATAAAAGTATTCTCATTTCCTGAAAGAGCTTTACCATCCAATTTATAAATGTTTTAGTTTAATATTTTTGTAGTGGCTCTTTCATTTGTTAAATGCTAGTTATAGAAAATGAATGTATAAAAATTTAATTTCCACTGTCGACCGTCTGCACCCACCTTAGTTAATTCCAAATCTTGGGCCAGGTTGTGACAAGGGTTGTGATCATTTGCCTTACTAAATTAATGAGAACAAGGAAGATGGAAACAAGGGAAGCAATATGGGATGGACGACCAGTGCACGAAAAGTTGCGGTGCCCTAATCCTTATCTCATAATTGGAGCAATGTTAGCAAGGGCAAGGCGCGAAAACTTGAATGGGAAGGTGGTAGCGAGCGAAAAAAAGGCAAAGAAAGATCACATCCAAATTGAGAAAGCGGCATAGCATGATTGCGAGGTTTGCACGACATCCAAAAGGGGAAAGTTGTGCGATAGAAATCAGAGAATAAAATGAAGGTCTGTTTGTCAGGAAGGAAAGTCAAGCAGAAAGAAAATAAATCATGTAATTGTGAAATTCGGAAAGTGAGCAGTGTTGGTTTGGAGTGGTATTAGCAGAGAAAATCTCGACTCTTATAGTATGTATTTGAACATTTATGTGGCAAAGGTTTGCTATTGAGTTGTAGCAATTTTCTAAAAGTAACATTTCAAAAAGTCTTTATAATGGCCTTCTATGAATCCCTAGTAAAAATTTTCTTCGTGTATACAAAATATACATGCTTTCTTTGAAATTAAACCAATTTCTCTTTTAATCCGAGCCTGTTTTTTTTTTCTGCAATTCAGGAAGAAACAGTGGAAGAATTTACCGAGAATAGATCAGATGATCTTGTCGTGTCTCTCTATCAAATGGATTTGGACCGGGCACTCTTTCTTTTAAGATCATACCTAAGAATCCGTCTACAAAAGGTTTTGCTGCCACTTCTCCGGCTTGAGTTCTTAAATGCAAGCTTTGGACTAAAGCTAATTTTTTGAATCTCCTCGCAGATTGAGAAATATATGATCCACATCTCAAAAACAAACCTTTGGAATCGCCTTTCTGAACAAGAACAAAGGTTTGCCAAGAGGTAATGTTGATATAATTTTGGGGGATTTAGAGACATACCACTCAATTCTATGTATTTACATATCGAACACCTAAATTTCAATTTAATATACATTCCGCCCTACCTATGTATGAGGTGTAAAATTAAAATAGTGATATTTTTACTGTGACTTCAATGATTTGGGTGGTATAAGTGTAAAAAATAAACTTTAGAAGTTAGACATGTAAATACATAGGGGATTTATGTGGTATGTATCTAAATACCCCTATATTTTATTTCTGATTTCATCATAGGCTTACTGATTCCATGCTCTTACTCTTTTGAAATCATGATCTTGCACAGATGCATAGATATTATGGAAAATCATCTCGAACAAACTGTACTATCAAGACTGCCTTATGGCTACCAGTCCATGCTGAAACAATCTATTTCAAGCGAAGAGGATGACATGGGTTTGTTTTTGTATCCCTTCCGTTTGACTTGTTATCAATCCATGCTCTTCATTCCTTCGTCAAGTCTTTAGAAGATTGGTCGGTTAAGTAGAGGAAATTAGCCTTATAAGTTGCTAAGTTCTTAAATATCTTGCATAATGGTCGTTTGTGAAGTTACTGTCTTGGATTATTGAGACCAGAAATTTGGTGCGGAGCTGCTTCTGCTGACTACATTTCTTATGTTTGGGCGTAGCAATCTGTGTTAAATTTTATTTTGTCTTAAACTGTTTTATATTTTGCATCTGATATTACTAATTATAGCTGCATGTACTATTAACAATGGTAGAATATTGTGACAGTCAGTAATTATTTTTACCATATTTTGATAATTAATATTAGTTTGGAACTTCAATTATTTTGATTTGTCGTCCAACAGTATAATTGCCTAAGAATGTATGGTTGATTTATCCGCTACTGGCCTATATGCGAGTATTTTTCCTTCTCCTCTTATGCGTATTCTAAGACTAGAAAAACACCAGAAGCAAAAGAACCATCACAGTGGTGTGCAAATAATTTAAAGCTTTACTAAAAACCGGGAAAAATAAAGGCAACGCCTAAATTCTACAATAGATGCAATAAATTTTTATTAAATAATCCAAGCAATCTTGAAATGGAGTTGTAGTAAGACTCCAAGGATAATTAAGTACGAAGTTAGTATATTGAAAATTGCAGGGACAACTTGTATTGGGGATGCACTACATCAACAACAACAACAACAAGCCTTTATCCCACTAAGTGGGGTCGGCTATATGTATCACTTTCCTTCATTGCATCCTATTGAGTGTCATATTTTCATTTAATTTTAATAAATTAAGATATTTTTTTATACAATATGCTCAAATTTTTCTAAGTCAACCTTTGTCTTTCTTAACATAAGTCGAATCTAAAACATCCATTCACCAAATCGGATCATCAGATGGTTGACGTTTAATGTGACCAAACTATCTAAGATGACTCTCTAATTTTGTCCGCCACTGGAGCTACACCAGGCCGATCACGGATATATTCATTTCACATTTTGTCTCCAAGTGTCAAGCCGCTCATCCACCTAACCATTCTCATCTCAACAACTCTTAACTTTGTTTTATGTTTATCTTTTAAAGGCCAACTGATACCGGAGTTAACCCAAATCACAATGGAAACATAATATTATTTATGAATTCCTTATTACAAACACGATACGAGAAAGTGGGAAATAAACAACAAACAAACATGACAATATAAACAATAAAAGGCGTCCTTGGGGGACAACAAAGACGGAGGCTGTTGGACCACGTTTGGTGGCTGAGGAAAGAGGGCTGCAGTTGTAAGGTAGTGGCAGGAGAGACGAGCAGTCGCTGGAACAACAAAACAGCTTTGGGCGACAATCAAAACAACAGCCGGTTGCTATTTGGGGCAACTTCAAGCTAGAAGTCGAGATAAAAAGATGGTTCCAGACACAACATAGAGAAAAATTTTAATTGACATCTCTTCCACAAATTCAGTGGGATGATTTTGTCAGGGTATTTAAAGATTAGCTTATTTCACCTTTAGCCAGATTAGCATAGCAAGATAAATTCTTCAATCTAACTCAGGGGTCTAAGACAGTTATGCAATATGAGACAAAATTCACTTATCTTTCTAGATATTTATAAGTGTCACAAATTTCTACGTTCTCAGAGATCAGTTGAGGTTGACATTGACTTCATTCTAAATCAACGATTTCTCGGTACTTGTTGAAATAGCCTGAAAATTTGAAAATGAGTCAAACTTTTCTAGTCAGTGATGACAATCTCAGACAACCAAAAGAAAAGACTTTGGCAAAAGAGAAAAAAATTTAAAGCATGAAAATTAAATCAAAAGATAACAGAAGCAACCCCAATCAGAAAAACTAGTTTGTGAAAAATGTGAAAAAAGACATTTTGGACAGTGTTTAATAGGATCAAGAAAGTGTTACAAATGTGGACAATGAGGACATCTTCAGATGATCTGTCCACAAGAAAAGAAGGGATACAACACAAATAATCCAGGAATATAGGCAACCCAGAAAATTTTGGAAAGACATTTAGCCCAATAGAACTCAATCAAGCAAAGGGTGAAACTTCAGAGCGCAGAACTGAACAATTAGTAAAAAACCAAGTTTTTGCAATTACCTCTCAAGAAGCTAAATAATTTGAAGAAGGGATTACAGGTACACTCCTAATTCATGATCAACCTGACACTGTTCTATTCTATTCAGGTGCATCACATTCCTTCATTTCTAACGAGTTTGCTGCCAGTTTATGCGTTGATATTATGCATTTTACCTCTACTTTGTGTGGTTATGCCTTTGGGAAGTCGTGTTTACGCAAACAGAAATTGTGCTGTGCATGTTCATGTTCATGATAAAAAGGTGCCGATAGAGTTGATTATCATATCAATTCAGATATTTGATGTCATTTTGAGGATGAATTGGTTGGTAAATCATTTCGCTACACTTGAATGCTGGAAAAAGGAGGTGAAATTGAAATCGCCCGGTGAAAAATCATTCTATATCATTTGTGATCCAAATGCACAATTTTTTTTTATTAGTGCAATGATAATTGGAAAGTAATTGATATTTTGGGCAAAATTAGAAGTTTTGAATAATGATGTACAAGAACTGAAAAATATTTCAACGGTTTCATAATTTTCTGATGTATTTCTTGAAGAATTGCTAGGGTTACGACCAAAACAAGAAGTTGAATTTGGTATTGATGTGCAACATATAACAATTTCCTTATAGGATGACTCCGAAGGAATTACAAGAATTGAAATGTCACATAAGGGCTTTATTAGGCTGAGTAATTCACATGGAGTGCTCCGGTTTTATTGGTTAAGAAGAAAGACGGATCAATGCAGCTATGTATTGATTACAGAGAGCTGAACCAAGTGACAGTTACAAACAAATATCCTTTGCCCAGAATCAATGAACTGTTTGATTAATTAGAAGGTGCTACGATATTTTTCTGGATTGCTCTGAGATCAGAATATTATCAGGTCAAAGTCAAGAAAATAGTTAGACAGCTTTTGAGATCAGGTATGGTCATTACGAATTCTTAGTTATCATTTTTGGCTTTACTAATGCTCCTGCTATGTTTATGGACTTGATGAATCGAATTTTCATGCCTTATGTGGTTCATTTTGTTATTATTTTTACTGGTGATATTCTGATTTATTCAAGAACTGATGATGATCATGCCAAATATCCGAGGATAGTTTTGGAGCTAATGAGGCAAAATCAACTATATGCAAAATTTTTGAAATGTGAATTTTGGTTGCGAAGTATATTTTTTTTTGGGGAATTATCAATAGATAAGGAATCTAAGTTGATCATCAGAAGATCAAAACAATTGTGGAATGACCTACTCTAAAGAATGTTACGGAGGCATGCAATTTTCTTGGATTGATTGGGTATTACAGGACCTTTGTAAAAAGTTTTCCATAAATAACTGTCATTGTCAAAGTTGATGAGTAAAGATGTTTAATTAGAGTGGATTGCAGAATGTGAGCACAGTTTTTAAGAATTGAAGAAACATTTGACTACTGCTTCAGTGTTAACTATTCCATTTGTTACAGAAGGATTCCTGATTTTCAGTGATGAGTCGTTGGGAGGCTTGGCTTGTGTCCTAGTGCAAAATAAAAATGTGAAAGCCTATGCATTTGGATAGTTGAAGTCACATGAGAGGAATTATATGACATGATCTGAAAATAGTTGTTGTAGTGTTTGCTCTCAATATTTAATGATATTATTTGTATGGAGTAAAATGCAAATTCTTTACTAATGATCAAAGTCTGAAATATATTTTCACACAAAAGAGCTGAACTTTAGATAACGATATGGTTATAGCTGATCAAAGACTATGATTTGGATACACAATATTGTCCTGATTGAGCAAATGTAGTTGTCGATGCATTAAATTGTAAATCCACAGGTAGTGCAAGCTGAATTGTCACTCAGAGACCAGAGTTAATTAGATAAATTGATGTCTTGTAAGTAGAAGTTAGAAGATCAAATGATATGGGGTATTTACATCAAATGAAAATGCAATTAACCTTGATGGATAGAATTAAGGCAGCTTAGAAAGGTAATAGTGAATGTCTGAAACTCCTGAAGTAACACCAATCAGGAAAGAGGTCAGATTTGGCTGTTGATGAAGATGAAAATTCTACATGAAACTCATCATTCAGGCTACACGATTCATCCAAACAACAAAAAAATATACAAATATTTGAAGTTGGTATTATGGAGGCTAGGTATGAAGAAAGATGTTGAAGAATATGTATCTCAATGTCAGTCTTTTCAGATTGTAAAAGCTGAGCATCAGAGACCTAACAAATTGCTTCAATCGTTGCTTACGCCTGAATGAAAATATGGAGAAATTGCTATTAATTTTGTTATGAAATTTCCTCAATCCAGACAGGGCCATGACGATATTTGGTTATTATTGACACACTAACCATGTCAGTTAACTTTTTGTCAATCAAACAAACATATTCAATTGAAAAGTTAATCAGATTGTATGTAAAAAAAATTATCAAATTATATGGAATTACAAAATTTATAATTTTTATAGAGCTGGAAGATTCTCATCCAGGTTACATAAATACATTCAACAAGGTTTATGTACGCAGTTGCATTTTAACACAAAATTTCATCCACAAACTGACGAACAATAAAAAAGAACAATTCAGTTATTAAAATATTTGTTGCGACAATTTAGTTAGACTAGTTCATTACCCACTGAGTCATGATTCAAGTTAGGACGAAAATTGGTGAAAATTTAGTCTATCTGAATTGTTCACCTCTATCACACCTCAGTCGACCTTTAAAGGGGGGACAACTAGGGTGTGATAAGCGTCACATGCTATCTTTCTACATACCTTGAGAGAAGCATTAATAAGACCAAAATTAATGATTCTAGAATGGAGTTAGGGAAGTTGATACAATATATAGTGTAGCCCTTATTGAGGGAGCTTTAGGATGTCTAGGCCGACAATCTACCTCCTAAATCATTGTTGTTGAGAGAGATCCATCATATAATAAATTTCATTCTAGGACCTATTTTTCTAATCCAACTTGTTAATAGGATGCGCCCAACCAAGCATATGAGGAGTTGCAGAAATAGTCTTAATGGCTAAAAGCTTGGTCTGTGGAAGTACTAATGCGTGTGGAATTTCAGGTTTGTTGTGTCAAAAAAGAATGACTCTTGACTTATTTGTATTGATAGCAAGGTTGTGACCAAAGTCACCATCAAGTACTAGTTCCTTATTTTATGGGTGGATGATTTGTTGGATCACTTGCATGGAGCCAATGGCTTTTACAAAATCGATTTGCACAATGATTACGACCATGTCATGATGAGTTTAGGTGACGAGTGGAAGACAAACTCAATATTTGAGACAGATTGTAGTAGTGGACCATGTTTCCCTGTGAATTGTTCAATGCTCTTATGCGGCCAATGAATCAGGTTTTTCGAGCATTCGTTGAGAAAATCATTGTTGTCTATTTTGATGATATTCTAGTGTATCAACTGTACCGTGGAGGACTACATGCAATACTTACGAGAGATTTTGATGTGCTTTAGACTTCCCAATTATTTGATCATCTGAAGAAGTTATTTTCTCACTATAGAGTAAGCTGAAGGATAGACATGCCTATTGGGTGGAGTTTCTTTCTTCATTTCACTTTGTGCTCAAATATAGCTGAGTGTCAGAATAAAGCAACTGATGCTCTGAGTTGCCAACACCTATTATTCACTACTATGCAGTGAAAGTATTGAATGATGCTAATGCCTATGATAAGGATTTTTAGGAGATTTAGGTTCGTTCTTAGGACATATCATATGAGCAGTTCCATAATTGGATGACTACTTGTGTATATTCTTAGGAGTTTGATTGGGGAGAACATTTTGTAGGAGTCATAATGGAGGGGTGACATGACATTTAGACAAGGATAACTCTTTGCTTAGTGAAGGAGAATTTCTATTGGCCCATATGGGTATGAGATGTGGAAAGGCACGTTAGACAATATGCGATATGCCATTTGCCTAAAACTTGAGAACAAAATAAATGTTTGAACACTCCCCTTCCCATTTTAGAGTCATCTTAGTTGGATGTTTGCATGAACTTTATGGTGGGTTTGCCTTTGATATAACAAAATACGTACATCGTTATGATAAAGATAGACCACTTCTTCAAGATGTCAAATTTTGTACATTCCCATATGACGATGGATGCTTCACACATTGCAGACTTGTACTTCATAGAGATAGTCCACCTGCCTGGTGTGATCACAATAATCACTTCAGACAGGGGCATAAAATTTCTTAATCATTTTTAAAGGATTTTATTGGATGAGATTAGCATAAAGCTTCAGTTCAATTCAACAGCTCATCTGCAGACGAATGTGATCTTAGACAATCTACTTATGTGTTTCATGGGCAAGACTATAAAGTAGTTGGACTTGATCCTTCCCTCGGTCAAGTTTGCTTAATTTGTCCACCGCTTGGTTCATAGTTCACAACCCTTTTGAGATTGTATATTGGCGGAACCTCCTCACAATATTGGAGTTCCTAATGATACTTCCCACTACTAAACTTAGTACTGTTGTCAAGTAAAGTTGGAGAGATTCAAGCCTTTACAAGTATTTGAGAGAAGAAATTATGTACAAGAAAAACGGGTACCATAAGCAAACTAACAAAACAAGGAAATCCTTGGTTCTTATGTAATGAAATTTTGTATGGATTAAGTTGAAGAAAGATATAATTTTCACAAGTTTTTTTTGGGAAGCTCAAACCAATAGTTGATAGTTCATTTAGTATTGTCAAGAAGATTAGTGAATGTATATAAGATTGACTTGCTAGGGACTAACTTCTTTTGCTACTTTCAACATTGTTGATATGTTGCCATACTGTGAGGATCCATATGCTTCCGGTGAAGAACGAGCTCTGTTGAGATGGAAACTCGAACTTCGATCTATTTACAATCAAAACTACATTGCAGAAAAAGGATCATACCGATTCGAGAAATTCAAAATAATTTGTCAAACAGACACACAACAAAGTAATCCCATAAAACATACCAATATTTAATGTGGAACAACCTTGAAAAGGAAAAAATCACCGTCACTTCACGCCAAAAATTTCACCGTGAAAGAAGAAATGTACACAAATTTACACCACTCTTATCTTCTTTTTACATTGCTAGAAGAATTTCGCTCCAAATCCTTTTTTGATCGCACAAGCAAAATCACCGCTCCTAAATCTATCTCTCGAACTTCACCGCTCTGAAATCCACCTCTCGAACTTCTCTGCTCCACACAAAATCCCTTCGAGAGTTCATTGCGTGCAAGAGATTTGCAAGAGAGAGAGAGAGAGGGTATCATCGCTCTGAATTGACGGCGTAAGAATTGAATCGGGAGAAAAACTGTCCGGACTTAATCACACCTTTCCTTTTCCTCTGCATAATTATTCCAACAGCTTTGTTCCATAACCTAGAATTGAATGAATCGTAGCGTAGGTAAGCCACTACTTGGTGTAATGACTCTGTCTGGTGTAGATACGCCCAATACTGGCATGGCTACGACAGTCTTGTTGCACAAGGGCGTCGTTTTTACAGCACTGGTGTTCCTTGTTTTTGCCACTGCTGCTGCTTTAACCCAAGTAAAGTAGGCATTAGACTCAACAATCTCTCACTTGGAGACCAACATCTGTCTTCTAGGTTTGTACAAACATCTATTATCATCTTCACAGTCTGATGCCGTAAAGTGGCTCACCTTCAGTCTCAACCTTTTTGGACTCCAATTGAAGCCAAACATAAGTCTAGTTTTTTTATCGTCACCCCCTTAGTCAACATATCCATATGATTTTGAACCGCCTGTATCTTCGCTAAGAATAACTAACATCTTGGAGAGAGCAAATAAAGTGATATCTTAGCTGAATATGCTACGCCCTGTCATGAGAAACCTTGTTCTTAGCAAGATGAATAACACTCATACTGTCACTATGAAGCTTTCCAATCCCCGCTCTTTGCCCAGTTTTACCGTAAAGCTCTATAACCAAATCATTTTCTTACTAACAATGTATTTGAATTTCATGGTTGAAAGTGCAACAATCTTCTCCAGTATGGAAAATCAATTCACCGATGTGTTCCCTAAAGTGAAGGTATATTCTATTCTACTTCTTCTATTATCCAAATCCCCTATCAGATCTGAATCTACAAATCCTTGTAGGTTGATCCTTGCATTTTCAAAGCAAAGTGCATTGTTGATTGTTCCATCAAATACCTGAGAATACACTTCACTTCCTCCTAATGATGTTTTTTTAGATTACCCATGTACCTATTGACCACTCCCACCATATATGCAATATTTGTTCTCACGCATATCATAACATATGTCAAACTCCCAACTGCTAAAGTTATGGAGTTCTCATCCGTGCTTGCTCTGTTTTTGACTTATGTTATAATTCCTTAGATAGCTTGAAATGACTACTTAAGTGGGTGCAAACTGGTTTTAACTTGCTCACGTTGAACTTCTGAAGGATCTTCTCAACATATTTTGAGACTACTTTAGTGTATCTGCACTTTTGTCTCTGTTAATTCTCATCTCAAGAATTTTTTTGATTGGACTAAAATCCTTCATCTCATACTCCCTTGATAAATGATCATTCAAGTTTCAAATTTTCTCCGTAGCTGTTCCTGCAATCAACATGTCATTCACATACGAAAGTAACAAGATATAACAATTACCAATATTTTTAATTAAACAACAGTGGTATGCTTGGTACTTCATGTACCCACAGTTTGAAATGAATCTGTCAAATTTGTTGTACCATTGTCTTGGGGTTTGCTTCAAGCTATAGAGGCTCTTCTTCAACTTGCAGACCAAACTTTTTTTCTTGAAATTTCCTCTTCCAGTTCTCCATGTAAAAATATTATTCTTACATCAATTTGTTCTAGATATAAATTTTCATATTCTACTAAGCTCATCACAACTCTGACAGTTGTCATCTTCACCACATGAGAAAAATTCAGTGTAGTCCACTTTCTCCTTTTGTTGAAAGTCCTTCAAAAGAAAATTTGCCTTGTAGCGCCTGCTACCATCTGACTCCTCTTCTAGCTTGTAGACTAACTTGTTGTGTAGTGCTATTTTCCCATATGATAATACCATCCAATTCTAAGTGTGATTTAACATCAATGACAACACCATCATCATGGTAAACTCCTATTCTTTTGAATCTTCAACTTGAGTGTCCTACTCATTGCACTCTAGTTCACCACTATCAGTGAGCAATAAATAATTTAGAAAAAGAGAATATCTCTGTTCCTATCTTGAAATTTTGCCGAACCTGACTTCAATAGCAAGTGACTGAAGAACTTCCTATGCTTCACATGATTGGGCACTCCTTTTATCTCCCACTGTTCAGATCATTAATATCTTTTTTCTCAGCATATTTAGACTCTTAAATAGTAACTGATGGGCAATCCTGATTTCTGCTTCGGTTCTTGTACATCTCTATTTCATTAAATGCCACTTCCCCGCTTCTGCTGAACTTATGATTTTTATAGTCCCTGAATTTAAACCTAAATTTATCCAGCCATACCCAATAAAAACGTACTCGACAGATTTTGAATCAAGTTTTCACCTGGACCCAACATCAACATGAACATATGGAGAACACCTAAATATTTTCACTTGAGATAGCTTTATCTCTGTCACTAGGCTTCTTCATGTAAGCATTCATTCAAAGATATTGAAAGACCACAATTGATAAACAATAATGTTCGCTACTTCTGCGCAGAATTGCCTTGACAAGCTTGCATGCAATCTCATACTCCTGGCATGCTCCATGGTGGTTCTATTCATGCGCTCAACCATTTTATTCTACCTTGGTGTCTTTGAAATTGTGAAATCATGTTTGATCCCTTATGCAACACAAAAATTCCTGAACCTCTTGCCTCTATTATCTGATTTGAGATACTTCAGCCTCAATCATGTCTAATTTTTTACCATGACCTTCCACTTCATAAACACTTCAAATACATCAAATTTATGCTTTAAGAAGCAAACTCATACATTTTTGATGTGGTTGTCAATAAAAGTGACAAAGTAGCGAAAATGTTTAACAGACTGAACTAGAGTAGGACCTTATACGTCAAATTACACTAACTCGTGTTCTTTTAACTTTACCTTGACCCATTTTTGGAGAAATAAACTTTCTTCTGTTTGCCATATACAAAATCTTCATTGAACTTTAAATTCACGGATTTCAAACCTTGAAGCTTATTTTTTGAATGTAGGGACTTCATACCTTTTTCACTCATATGGTCAAACATACAGTGCCAAAAATCCACATCAATCATGGTTTCGGCCACATAAATGGATTCTGCCATTTCATTTGTCAAATAAAGAGTTCCTTTAATGTTGCCTCGAGCCATCACCATTGCTCCCTTGGTCACCTTTCATGAATCACCTGTAAAGGTAGCCAGTCACGTACCCTGATTTTTCTAGCTAGCTCATCGAGATCAAATTTTTCTTTAGACTTAGAATATATCTAACTTCATCGGAGAATATATCTAACTTCATCGAGCTTCCAAACTGTTCCATTTGACAATTTGATATCAACATCATTATTTCCTACAATTGCAGGTCTTATTATCTCCCAAATAAGCTTTTCTTAGAGTAATTTGAGTATAATTTTTAAACGTTTCTTTGTTGGGGCATGCATGAAAAGAAACACTTGAATCAATTATCTAAGATTCAATGCCGACTAGGGATAAAACCTGGTGGTCAACTTGGATTTTACATATGAAGACATTTGCAGAGAAATTGCTATATTGGCCTTTACCCCAGCCTTATTTGGAGTTTCACAATCCTTCTTGAAATGAACTTTCTTCTCGCATTTTCAGTTCACTTCCGTCATTTCCTTTCTCTGACCGGACTTTTCTTTTTTGGACTTGTAGTTGTCTCTACTTGTATTTATGTTCAGATTTGTTCCTCCGTTTTCAACATTTAACACAGAACTTGAAGATTTATTGCTCGCTGCATTTTTGTGAACTTCATAAGTTTAATTTCGCACTACCTGAAGAGTTGCTCATCTTCGTTAACAGTCCATCCTAGACTCGCAGCTAGACGACAATGAAGACATAATTAACAGTGCTTGAACTTGATGCCCATATAACACACCTGGTTTATCACAGAGTTGAATTATTCAAATATTCAGCCATTGAACTCCCTTCAATTGAATAATCTCTTCATAAGAAAAATCTTATTGGAAGCATAAGGTTTCTTATAAATCCTTAATAGTGCCGCCATAAGTTCCATTGTAGTTTTCCCAGTCACTACATTGAAAGAAACATACGAGAAAAGTGAAAGACGGATCAAACTTAGAGTTGTTCGATCCGATACTTTCCATTTTTCCAGTGCCATCGTTCCAGGCTTCTTGGTGATTCCTTCTAGTGGTAGATACAACTTGTTTTGATACAAAAAAAAAATCCATTTGTATCTTCCAGAATGCCAAGTTCGAATAGTTGAACTTCTCTTCCTTGTACGACACTTTGTTGGCAATTGCTCCCTCTTGAATCAAAAGTATTCAAAAAAGAAACCCCACTATGATATACTTGTTGGGATAGAAACTTAAACTTCTATCGATTTATAATCAAAACCAAACCATGGAAAAATGATCACACTAATTTGAGAAATCCAAAATAATTTGTTGAATAGAAATGCACAACAAAGTAATCCTACTAAAACACCTTAAAGTGGAAAAACACGAGAATGGGAAATACTCAAAGAGCTACACCACACCAAAAATTTTACTATGAAAGGGAAAATGTACAAATATTTACACTACTCTGATCTACTCTCTATATTTCAGGAACATACAACAATTACGCTCCAAATCTTCACTTGATCACACAATAGAAATCTCACGCTCCAAAATCCACCTCTCGAACTTCATCGCTCCACGTGAAAGCCTTTGAGAGTTCATCACTTGCAAGATATTCACAAGAGAGAGAATATCGTCTCTCTAAATTGAGGGCTTAAGAATTGAATTGAAAGAAAAACTGCCCCGGGAATAATCACGCCGCTCCTCGCATAATTATTCCAATCTTTATTCCGAAACATGAAATTGAAAGACCTGCTGTGCAGGTACACCGCTACTCGGCGTAACCGCACCGTCCGGTGTATTTGCACTCAATGCTGGCGTGGCTGCGCCAGTCTTGTGGCATAGGGGTCCCATTTTACCTGCACTAGGGTTTTATGTCTTTGCTACCGCCGTTGCTTCAGCCCAAGTAAATTAGTTTCCACACTGGACAAGCTCACTCCTATCCGGGGAGAATGATGTGGGTTGTCCCATTGTGCGCCCCTCCCAAGCCAAGAACCGGTCTAGGGGGACCAGTTCAAACATTCTCTACCCCCATGGTCTGACTAACCCCCTTAGGTGCCCTATTTATCTTAGGCTATTTATTAGGGTTGTTTTGCTTTGGGATATTTAAATATGTTGTAAATTTCTGTTTTGGACATTTTTCGCTTTGGTTTATGCATTTGAGATTATTTCTCTAGTTTTTCTTTTTCAAAGCATTGTATCCTTTAATCTCTCTCAGGTATTGTGCTTGTAACATGAGTAGATTTTGGTGGTGAACTTTTCTGGACATCTAAAGACCTCTTGCAATGCTCACTAGCGCAGAATGTTGACCTTTAAAAGAGGAGCATAAAAAAAGTTAAGTTTTGCTGAGATGAGAATGCTTAGTTGGATGAGTGGCTTGACACTTGAAGACAAAATGCGAAATGAATATACCCGTGATAGGGTTGGTGATGCTTTAGTGGAAGACAAGATTCGAGAGTCTTTTTAGATGGTTGGTCACATTAAACGCCGCCATCTGATGATCCTATTAGGAGAGTAGATATTTTAGATTCGATTTATGTTAAGAAAAACAGAAGTAGACCTAAAAAGACTTGCGTAAATTGTATAAAAAGTGATTTTAATCTATTAGAATTGAATGAAAATATGACTTTCAATAGGACGCAATGGAGAAAAAGGATTCATGTAGCCTACCCCACTTAGTGGGATAAAGGCTTGTTGTTGTTGTTGAAGACATGCCTCAAGATTTAAATCAATTTTTTTGTTGGAAATGCCTCGTCGTACTAGTTTTATAAAACTATTCTAAGGCACTGATGTGATTTTGGGGAGATGTGGTATGACAATCATTTGTTCGTGTGTTTTAATTTGAGTTGAAGTAGAGTGGATAGGACCTGAGTTTGGTTACTGAGTCTAGCTTTGTTTGATGGGCATGTAAACATGGGTTAGTGAGTTTAGTTTAAGGCTTAAATGTTTATGAAGACTTAGGAAACTTGCTTTCATGATGCTCTCTAGTTCCGTACTAACTCTGATTGGTTGGGTTGGACCTTCAATAAAAATGGAATGCTTATAAGTGGGACTTAAAACATCCAGGAAAAGAACAAAAATCTTGTAATGGGTTTGAAAACTATGCCTAATAAATGAGATGAGGTTGTTAACATCATGTCAATCTTGATAATAGGGTGTGTTTTAGATCCATTGAAAGAACAATTGGTGGAACTTACGGCCTCTAGAGTGCTGGAACCTTATAATGGGTCTTTTGATTTTTCCTTGTGGGTGAGGTTTCTTGATTAATTAAATTGATTTTAGTGGATCAGGAAGACCCATATAGAAGGTTTGAGTTGTCATTTTGAACTTTGATATGAGTATTTGGACTTATAACCTCATATTTGAGGGAGTTCCAATATATTGAATAGACTTCAGAATGATTGATAATGCGGGTCATATGATCTTTCCTTATAGGCATGATGACTTGCATAATTGGTTTTTCGACCTTAACATGTAAGCAAAGGCATCCCATATGATGGTTCTTTTGACTTTATCTTGTAGACAAGTTGGCCCATATAGTGGATTTGGTTGCAAGAAGTTCTAAAATGATTTTATTTTCTTTGTTATTTTAGTTGCGGCTTATATTGAT
>JXCR01114718.1:500-35461 GCA_002079205.1 Phalaenopsis hybrid cultivar | reverse complement strand
GACTCCACAGAATGAACTCCACCTACAACTGTACTCCCTAACAGTCTGTAGATATTACCTGCAGTCAACTTTTCTTTCATCACCGTCAGTGCACCCTTAACAATTCTGATGGTTTCCCTATCCTCATCAGCCTTAGGAATAAAACCATTTCTGTGTAGAGTGCCCAAGGAAATCAGATTCTTCTTCAGATCTGGAATATGCCTGACATCACACAACGTTCTAACCGTGTCATCATACATCTGAATTCTGACTTCTCCAATACCAACTATATTGCAGCATCTATCATCACCCAAATAGACTGAGCCAGAATCAGTTGACCTGTATGAAGTAAACCACTCCCTATTAGGTGTTATGTGATAAGAGCACCCTGAATCAAGAATCCATGCATCCATGAACTGAGTTGATGAAACTGAGAGTATATCGCCATCGCTGCAATCTGAATTTTCATTCTGCACCACATTTACAGATTTCGATGAAGTATCACTTTTCTCCCCAGTCTGCTTCTTCAGCTTTGGACAATCTCTCTTCATATGACTTGATTCCTTGCACTTGTAGCAATGAATTTCCTTTTTGCCTCTAGACTTGGATTTGGAATATCGCCTTCCAAAACTCTCCTTCTCTTTCTTCTTCCACGATCCTGCTTACTCTTAACATATAAACTATCACCGTGAGAGCTTCCCCCTGCATTCTGCTTCCGCTGGTTGTGAGCCAACAACGCTGCAGTAATCTCATCCACTTTGATAGTTTCTTTTCCATATGTTAGAGTAGTCACCAGGTGTTCATAGGAAGAGGGCAATGAACACAACAAAATCATCGCTCGATCTTCATCCTCAATACTCACATCAAGCCGTGACAGGTCTGTGATTATTTGATTGAAGCCATTCACGTGCTGCGCCAGATCAAACCCTTCTTGCATCTTCAGCCCATACAACTTTTGCTTCAGATACAACTTGTTCGTTAGAGATTTTGCCATAAATTGAGTTTCCAATTTCTTCCAAACTTCTCCTGGAGATTTCAGGTTCATCACGTGATACATAACCTCATCTGCTAGACATAATCGTATCGTCGCTGCCGTTCGCTGTTGCAATTCTTCCCAATCATCATCCTCCATGGCATCTGGTTTTATTGCCCGCAAAGCTTTCAAGATTCTCTGCTGAGCCAACAGATCTTTCACCCTGGTTTGCCACAATCCAAAGTTACCAGTTCCGTCGAACTTCACCACATCAAATTTCGCACCAGAAAATGACATCTGAAAATTATTCCTACAACAAAACTTTCTGCAAAAAATTCCTCAGCAAAAATCTTTAGAACCCTTTTTTCCTTTTTTTTTTTAAAAGAAGAAAAAATTTTTTTTTTTTTGAAACAAAAAAAATTCCTTCAAAATCTTCCAGCAAATTAAAAATTTCCTCTCCGCCTCCAAGAAAAGAAATAAATAATTCCTTTATTTCTTCTCCTTATCCAGCAAAGAAATTCCTTAATTAAATTTGCTTAATATGAAAACTTTCCTTTAATTTTTCTTCCTTTCTGCAGGCCAGGAAAAAAAAAATAATAAGCTTTCCTTTTCAGCCACCTTCTCTCACCACAGCAATGGTAAAAGGCTCCGATTTATCCTTACTTAAGGAATTTTGCTTAATTAAATTTCTTTAATTAAGAAACAAACTTCCCTTTTCAGCTGCAGAAGCCTTCGGCGGAGCCAACTAAGAATGGAAAGCCTTCAGCAAGAATGGAATGGCACATGGAATATGGAAAGGAAAGGAATATTCTTCTAGTACAAATCTCCTTTCCGTTCCTGCACTCCGCCCGCTCCCGCTCCTTTTCTTTTTCTGCCTCTTCGATCACCGCGGCGCCTTTTCCGATCCGAGAGCTGCTGTTCGCGATCCTCCCCGACAGCTCTTGATCTCGCCTTTTCCGAAGCCTCCCCGACAGCTCTTAATCTCGCCTTCGCCTGCTTCGCGGGAACTCCTCAAAATCTGCGTCGTGGGCCGAATACCTCGATTCCGAACCGAAGCCACGCAGATCCACTTCCTTGAGCCTCGCCGCGATCTAGAGCCTCTGCTGCTGCTGCCGCGAACTCGTTCCTTACGCAGAACGCCGCGATCCTCTGCTCTGATTTGTAAAACCTCACCGTCGAACTTCTTCTTGCGCCGATGAAAATTTTCTTCCCCTCGAACCTTTGGCTCTGATATCACTTGTTGAGAAAATTAGGGCGAAGAAAAATAGTAACGACACAAATCCAGAAGAACACAGAGATTTAACGAGGTTCGGCAAAGATGCCTACGTCCTCGGGGGCAGAGCGGCGAGTTCCTTTCAATATTCAGAAAAGGGTTACAAAATAGAGGATACCTCCTGGGGTTACTAACATGCCTATTTATAACCACAGGAGTAGACCCTAGGTACAATATGTAATTACAATATTACCCCTGTACCAAACCGCGGGGCTTTGCCCCCGCACCCCAACCCGTGTAACTTCTCAACTTGGACAGATTCTTCTGCTCCGCTCCGCTTCGATCCAGCGTCTGTCCCGATATGGTATATGAGGCATACCATAACACTTGCTATGATATCATCTTCTATAAACAAAAGTGCTTCAATTTGGAATGTTATGCATGATCAAAATTATGAATGGATTATTTTAAAAGTATTGATTTCTAAAATAAAAATTAATATTCATGCTCGATTAAATAAATCAATCATTCAATACATAATACAAGTCTAGCTTCTATGACATATGGATATTATCTTTGTTAATGCACCTCGCAACTTCAGCCTCTGTGGACTACGAGCAATATCTCATCTCATGTAGCTCCCAATTCTGGTCTCTGCAACCTATAGATATTATCATAGGCTACATAGCTCCCAACTCCGACCTTTGTGGCCTTCAAACATTATCTTAACTCATGTGACTCTCATCTCCGGCTTATGCAGTTTATAGATATTATTAGAACTCATGTAGCTCCCAACCCCATCCTTTGCGACCTACAGAAGCTATATCAACTCATGTAGCTCCCAACTTTGGCCTCCATGACCTATAAACATTATCTCAACTAAAGCTTCCAATTTAGGCCTCTATGGGTTACACACACTATCTCACTTCATGCAGCTCTCAACTTTAGCTCTACAACCTACAAGTGTTATCTCAACTTATGTAGCTCCCAACTTAACCTTTGTGGCCTATTAATTTTATCTCAGCTCATGCAGTTCTCAAGCTTGGCCTCTACAGCCTGAACATGTTATCTTAGCTCATGTAGATTCCAACTCAATTCTCTATGCCATACAAACATTATCTCAGCTTACATAGCTTCCAAATTTGGCCTATATGTCATACGAACATTCTTCAGCTCATGCAACACCAAAATTCAACTTTTAGAGCTTACAAATGTTATCTCAACTTGTGTAGTTTCGAACTTCAGCCTCTATTGCCAATGAACATTATCATAGCTCACATAACTCCTATCCCAATTCTTTGTAGAATATGAATATTATTGTATCTTCCTATTATAACTTATGTGGCCAACTGAAACTTTTGAAACAACTTATATGACTTTCAACTACAACCTTTAAGACTAGATGGGGTTACAACCACTGTCAACAACAATCACGATAGATTACTGCCTCTATAGTAGTCGAAGATGAACTACATGACATGTTATGACTATTATTGTTGAAATATAGTTGGACATCAAATTTGTAATTTCTTCGTCCCTAACTAAGGAGAAAATTGGGGATATTTACTCATAATTGTATAGTGGATTATATCAACTGAGAGATGCCCTATGATTTTTTCACATAGAAATTGGGGTGTCACTTGACTTAAAGTGCATGTGCAAAGTTCTGGTGCAATGCTAAGAGGTTAAATTATTACTCCACCATTGTAAAACTTTTGGAATGCATTATTTAACCTCAAGTTCAAAGGTTTAAGCCCTTTCTCTAACGCCAAGGGTGAGCATATGTACTCATAATTATATTATGGATTACTTCAACTAGGCTAGGTATAGTGGTTTTTTCTCTTTTCTACATATTGTCAGATAAACTTCGAGGTGACTCGTACCCATCATTTTAATTACTGGAGTGTGTGTTAGATTTTTGTGCAATTTTAAGAAATTAATTTGTTTTTCCATCACAATTCTTCTAGCACATAACATTTTAGTGTTGTTTAAGGGGAGTGAAGTCACATTCAACAGTCTTTAAATCAGAGACACAAAAAACTACTTTGCTTCACAATTATACATTACAATGAATTCCTGGAAGAGGGGGGCAGCCTTTGTTGCAATCTCAAATAGTCATTCAAGTTAATATACTAGGCATGATTGGAGTGGGTTAGGATTCCTACATCTTATTCATATAAAAAGTCTATAAAAACGTCATTCAGAATGAGGGAAAACTTCTATATGGCCTTAAAAGGTTATTCACATTAATGTCCTAAGTATAATTTTGGTAGGGTAGTCATACTACATCTCACTTTCTAGAACAAGAGGAAATGTTCATAGCAAAAAGTGCTTCATCACCACTCTCTCGCCATAAGGGCGACCTTCTTCAGGTGGATTAGGAAGTTAGTTTCTTCAAATTTTGATATAATAGCTATTTTACAAGCTCGTGTAAATAACACTCCTGTTGGAGGATAACAAATTCTAAAGTAGTAACTAATAAGTTGTCAAACACCATTCTTGAGTTTGGCTATAACCATAATTTCAAGAAAAAGTATGATCTATTCTAATCTACACCTAGTCTCAAGAAATGCAAAAAAATTTCTGACATCTCATTATAGACTTAATAACGGATTACTTCAACTGGGCTTGACCTTGTGATTTTTTTGCCTTCTCAGAAAATTTTCAAGGTAAATTTTTGTTTCTTCTATTTGTCATTTTAATTTAATGAGTGTGTGCTAAATTTTCATACAATGATTAAACGCTAAATTATTACCCAATCGTTGTGAATCTGGCATGCATCAACATGCATATCTCCGAGTTTCAAGAACTTTTAGCTTATGAGAGCACAGAGTGAAATTTTTGCCAAATAACTCGCTGTGTTTTAGTTTTTTGTTTTTTCTTTTCCTACATTGATCTGTGTTGCAACGTAATGAAATCAATGCATTTTCTTCTCTTATACATGTATGTGAAAAAACCTTTATGAAATGGGTATTTTAAAAAATAATCATATTGAGTTATTCCATGTATAGATGGCATTAATCTCTCATTTTTAATGTTAAGTTGATAACTCATGAAGACCATTTCAGTAAAGAGCTGGACAAATTTTAAAATAAAATACAGATGAAATGGTTGTATGATAGTTATATATTTGTTCCCGCCCAAAAATTCCGTGCTTAAAATTCACGGACCTCAAAAAAAAAATAAATAAATACAAAAAATAAGGAAAATTGTTTTTGAAAAAATAAGGAAATGTATTTACTAATAGAAAAGAAAATTTTAATTTGGCACATTAGCTGGTACTACCGTTTTTTTTTGCTATTTTCTGATTGGCAGCTTGAGTTTGTTCAAGGCATTTGCATAAATAACATTTAGGGTCCGTTTGAGGCAGCTTATAAGTGCGGGCGGCGTTTTTGAAAACGCCGCCGTACTGTTTAGTTCGCGGGTTTCACTAGCTTATTCGAAACTGCGTTTGAGTTTTTACACTAAACGCAAACCGCAGATCGACTTCTGCGGTCGACCTAGGGGTCGGCCCACGGCCCGCGTTTCAGGATAAACAAGTCATCCTGAAATGCACAAGCTGCCCCAAATGGACCCTCAACTAGTACATCCAACAAATAGATTTTATCTTCACATGATATTACTTAAAATAATAGTAATAAAAAAAAATGCATTAAATTAAATAATCATAATTCATATCACCAAAATAATATTTAAATTTATATCAATAAATTAAAATTAATCAATTAATATAAAACATTTTTAATCAACACTTTAAATTAAGTTAATTAATTATACTTCAAATTAAGTACTAATTCAAGAAATTTTAATAAATTTATAAACTTAATTTAATAATATGATTTGAATTAAATTAGTTGGGGTCAAATCCTAAGTTTGTTTTTTTTTATTTGAATTATTTGTATTAGTATTATTGCCAAATTTATTTAAAATAATGGTTGCATGCAGGCTTGGCGAAGTAAATTTGGATAGAACAATGAACACTGCAATTCATCTCATAAATCAGGGTCCATCAGTATCATTATATGAAGGCATTCCTGAAAAAGATTGGAGTGGCAAAGTGGTAAATCTATCTCACTTGAATTTTAGTTTGTTATCATATGTTTATGTTGATGCCGGATCCATAAGTAAGCATGATTCAAAATCTTTGAAGAGAGGAAGTGTACCCTACAATGAATATCGCTTAAATTAACTTGTTTACAAATTTTAAGACCCATCAGAATCAGAAAGTCTATAGAACCAGGGATATAACTTTCAATAAATTGGAGATGTATTAGGACAAAAGTAGAACACATGATTGTCTGTCAGTTGCTTCTGAAGAACCCTCTAAAAATTTTAAGATACAAGGCACTAGTAATCAAGAAGATGAAAAAAGAAAATGTACTCAATCTAATGAAACATGAGAAGTTTCTTAGGCACCTACTAAAGAGATTAGTTCCAACAAAATCTCAAAGCTATATTCTCCTTACTGACTAATACTTGTGAACTAGATCGCTATGTTAAGACCATTCAAGTTGTTGACTCAAAGGAGTGCAAATTTACCATGGATGATGAAATGCCTATTTTCATTGTTTTTCTGTCTTTGTATTTTTTATGGAGACGCCAGCTTGTAATCATTGTATAATTTCATTTTTTTAGTAAATCTCTCTTCTGGATTATATGAGTAATCTGGAGAAGAAAAGAATCAGAAAGAAATGACATAAGATAATGGAGACAAATAAGAGAATGAATGTGGATGGCCTTCGTAAGGCAAACCTTGCATGATAGCCCAAAATTGTATGTCCAAAACGAGTTTAGATCAAATTGCTTTGGAACATATCCATAAAGAAGACTCTATTAAAGCAGCCCACTATCAGAGTTTCAGGTGTGTATACTTGTTCTAGGGTCAATACCAACTCCCTAGGTAATGTATCCCCTTGGTTAATTATATCTAGGGGGAGCACCCAAGAATACTCTCAATTAGAGGACTCCTTACATTTTAAGAGACGATTAGCATAAGATGTCACAAAGAATAGTTACTTCATAGGAATTTGATAATGATGCTCCATAGGGGTTTATGTACATTTTTCTTGTTTAGTATTTGGACACTATCCTATATATATAAATTCTATTTTTAGTTAAATACTTTTACAGATTTTGAATAATGTTTTTTAAATTTTATTTGTTTTCACTGTCGATACATATTTGTGCAGTATGTTGTATGTTGAGATGGCGATGAGTAAATACTTGTGATATTTATTGTGTGCATGTTATAAAAATTTAATTGTTCTTTTATATATAAATATTTTTAAAAAAGACTAGGTTTGTGTTGGTGTTGCGTTAGAAATTCCGTCAACATTCGATACATTCAACGCTAATCGACCTCCTTGGCAGCAATGCTAGACGCAAATGATGATGCAAGTTTGCCTCGACAAACAGTGGATGCAAATTAAGTAGTTAACATTTACATCCACATGGTCGCGTTGAAACTGGCTAATGTCGACAACACCAACTGCTAATGTCGACACAATTTATTTGTGTCGACCATGATTGATGCTAAACACATTTGCAATGCTCTTTTTTGTGTTGATTATATATCCGATGCAAATTTGCCGCTAATACCATTTTACATCAGATTATTGGCAAATTAGCATTGGAATTGGCCAATGGCGATTTGGCAAAATCCTCAAGTGTCAATGGTACACACATAATTAAAATGCGTTGTCACAATCCAAGTGGGGGTGTCACTAATATAAATAAGTGTGATGTGTTTGAGTCTGTACAAGAAGAAAATAGAGTGAAATAAAAGTTACTTTCTTAGGATATGATAAGCATCTTTTTTAGCATTCCTTCCCTTATAATAGTCTTTTATTTCCCACAATTTTCACCTTGCCACCCCCTAAAAAGAATAACTTGGTATTTTTTTCCAACATTTGCCTTTTTTTTTATAAAAGTTTATGTAGATACCACATAATATTCAAGTTATCTTCATATATTACACTTAAAATTTAATGTTTTTATTTATAACATGTGGTTATGATATTTTTATGCATATTTTGTTAAAGGTTTAAATGGAAAGTATTTGAACAAATTTTTACCAAGTACAAGTTCAACTTCTTTATTTATTCGCTGGTAATGACAAACAATTGCGAATTACAACTATGAATTGGTAAAAAACTGACAACTTTTTTGATGCAGATTATCTCGTTTGATTAAAAAAATGACAAGCAATTACGAATTGGTAAGAAAAATTAATATAAAAGTAGTATACATTTAATTTATTTTTATTTTAAAATTTATTTTTTGTGTTAAATGACTCACTAAAGAATTATAAATAAAAGAAGAGATCAGTTTATTTAATTTTTATATTGATTTTATAATCTTTCTTGTGTGCTATATCAAAATTGGAGGCCATATGGAGGAAAATATATTTGGTGAGGACTCTGGATGTATTCGGAGTCCAATAATAATGTGTAACGTGTAAAGTAGAGCAATCATATTATATTGTTGTGATTCCACTTTATACGTGGTGTCTCTCTATTGGATTCGAGATATGACGAGATCTCAAACCTTTTATCTATAAATATGCTTCATTATTGAGAACTAGGTTGTACAAAAAAAGCTGATCAGTTTTCCTGCAAATTAAACGATCGAGGAAACAACGAAGACGATGGGTCAAACCTTTAGCTCATGCGGCTTCTCTTCGGTATTAGAAATAGTGGGATTTGAAGAGACAGTTCCTCCTCCTAAGCTGAAGCCGATAGCACTGGAGACGCCAACGAAGCATGAAAATTATAAGATGTCGTTCGCGATGCTGCCGGACTCCCCAATTATCTGCCCTCCGAGCGTTCACTGAGAAAAGTTATTTTGCTGATTATTAGAAGATTGTACGAAGGATAAGACAATAACTTCTCCTTCTTCTTCTTCTCATTTGTTGTGCATAATAATAATAATAATTTTCTGCATGGAAGTTTGGGGTTCATTCATCAACCTAAGAGGATTTGGTCATTTCTTGCAATTTTTTTTTTGGAAAAAAATTAAGATCTAAAACAATAAGATGATTGATGCTTAAGAAATTTAAATTTATTGTACATTGGAAATCTGACTCCACGATTTTCAATCCTACCTTTTTGACATATAAATGTTATATCAGCTCATGCAACTCTCAAATTTGGCATGTGCGACGTGTAAACCTTATCTCAGCTCATAGAACTTCCAAATCTGACCTAGAAGCACTATCTTAGCTCATGCAACTCCCAACTTTGGTTTTTATAGCCTACGGACATTATCACAGCTCATGTAGCTCCCAACTCCAGTCTTTGCAACTCACGAACGTTATTGTATCTCCCTATTACGACATATATGGAAAACTGATACTCCTCAAGTAACCATCATCGACCTAGATGACCAACGACAACTTTAGCTTTTAGCTATAATTTCTACGACTAGTTGGGGTTACAACCATTGTTTACAACATTTACAATAGATTACTGTCTCCATAAAAATTGACTATGCTTCTTGTTACAACTATTATTACTAAAATATAGTTGCAAATCGACTTTGTAATTCTATCATCGCTAATTAAGGAGAAGAGTGGCATATATACTCATAATTGTATGGTCTATTACTTCAACTGTGCTAGGCCCTGTAGTTTTTTCTCCTTTCTAGGGTTTTCACATAAAATTCAAGGTTTTTTATACCTGCCACTTTAATCACCTATGCGTGTGCTATATTTTTGTGCAACACTAAGATGCTAAATTATTACTCCACCATCGCAAATCTTCTGGCATGCATTGATTAACTACAAGTATGAAGGTTCAAGCCTTTCCTCTGAAGCCACGAGTAAGCATATGTATTCATAATTATATAGTGGATCAATTCAACTAGGCTAGGTTTAGTGGATTTTTATCCTTTCCAGAGTCTTTCATGCAAAAATGGAGGTGTCTCATACCTATCATTTTTGGAAAGCACAATGACATGGTAGAAAATCATCTCCCGAAAGCATGATGGTGGTGTGGAAAAATATCCTTTCAAAAGTGCGTCAACAATGCGAAAAATTTGATCCAGAAAGTATGATTGCATCATAGAAATCTTCTCTAAAAAGCGTAACAATGGCATAGAAAATGCCACTTGGAAAGTCTTACATTTGTGCCAAAAATCCCCTCTAAAAAGCTCGACAACATTGTAAACAATCTTCTAAAAAATTTTTGACAACAATGTGGGAAATCTCTTGGAAGGTGAGAAACAACAATGCCAAAGAGATGCCCCATTGATCACACAAATACGCTGGGAGATTCAATTTTGAAGGCCAAGAGAACTCCATTGATCACCCAAAACTAAGAATAGACACTAACGTGGGCAGCAGTAATATGAAAGGGGAGCTCCATTGATCTAGTAAAAATAGGCTGAGAGACTCTTTTTTTTTCTCCTCTTTTTGCCATATTTATAGAATCAAAATGGGCCAAAAATAAAGAAAAAAACATAAGAACTCTTTCATTTTGACCACAGACCCACACGATAACTTTGCAGTTCTGTATAATCAGATGACTCAAACTAATAATCTGCATGAAATTTCATAGAAATTCTTCCTTTCTACTTGTCACAAACCAGTTGTTTGATCTCGATCCCATCAGATGCACACAGGACCTCCACCGATGCTCAATCAACATCCTACAAAATTCCTGATGTCCCATTTAGCCTCGCAGATCACAAATATAATATAAAAATGAGAAATTTAATATTGGTTTTTTCGGAAGATAAAGTCAACCTCATCGGAAGATAAACATATATGGCTTAAAAAAATTTTCATTATCTGGCACCAATCTTGAGGCATTGCACAATTCTCAAGATAATTTTTTGGGCAAAGAATGCTCATAGTTCAATTAAAGGTCATTCATAACTTTTATTTTAGCAAACTTATAGTCAAACTAACTAGTTTGATGAGACAAACTCGAGACACCAAAGTTGGTTCAATCTGAGTAAAATAAAGTCAAGATCAGGGCATTAAGTCATTTTTGAAAGCTTATGGTGCCAAGTAAGAAGTTAAATGAATTTTAAATTGACAAGCTTATAGTTGTGTTGAGCAACATGACAGGGTGAATCCAACGAGGGCATGATCAATAAGTTCTGACATCATTAAGACATTCAAATGTCCACCAAATGCTATCTAAACAAGGCACCTCTCCGGATTGTTTGATGAAGTGATATGGATTCCTTCCTTATTGCTAGGATGCATCTCTCAGACTCTATAAATTAAGCCATATCCCTCCCTTGAGAGTGGGGCTAGATGTTAAACTTCAGAAATGTCAGAGCTTAGAAGAGATGATTTTGAACCCTCTTGTGTTTTACACTGAAGGCCCATTGAATTACATTGGCTCCTCCAGCTGACAGCAGTCAGCCACCACTCCTCGACCACCATCGATTGACATGTGCTCCTAGTGGTAAATTCCCGTACAAAGCATAGTGTGCATTGCGGGATCCTATAGCTATAATGTGAGGCACGTGATGGAACAAAACATCGTTCAATACACCGTATAATAATGCACCCTAAAGATCATGTAATAATATATTTCAAATATAGTGCAACGAAGCACCCGACATATGGTGTAAGAGCACGCCCTAAATGTAGTGCAATGACGTACCTTACAACAATCAATTACAACCCTTGTACTTATAAAACAGTGACTTTCTCCGAACTCATGAAGTTCTCTCCATGCATCTCACAGAACTCCCAACTCTAGTTTTTGTGAGATATAGATGTTATCTTAGCTAATGTTGTTTCAAACTTCAGCCTCTACAGCCTATGACTGTTATCTTAGCTTATGAAACTCTCAGCTCTTGCCTCCAGGGCCCTCAGGCATTTTGTTGGCTCATGCGGCTTCTAACTCCAACCTCCACTGCTTACGGGCATCATCACAAGTCATGCAACTCCCAAATTCAGTCTTCGGGATCTACAAACATTCTGAGCTCACGCAACTCCCAACTGTGGCCTTTACAACCTATAAACATTATTACAGCTTCCTACGAAGGCCAATGTGCCCAACTAACACTCTTGAAACAACCATCTATGACCAACATGATCAACTACTGGTACGACTTTTAACTACAACCTTCACGACAGGCTAGTGCTACAACCAACATCTACAACATTCACAGTGGATTACTAGGTCAATAACAATCGATAATGATCTTCAAAGCTTGTTAGAACTATTAATCTTGAAATACCTTTGTACATTAGCTTTGTGGAGAACAGTAAGCATATATACTAACAATCATATAGTGAATTACTTTAACTAGGCTAAACATCGTGATTTGTTCATCTTCTCGGGGTTCTTACATCCAATTTCATGTATCATGTACTCGTCACTTTAATTGTATGAATATGTGCTATATTTTTTGTGCAAAAATTATTACTCTACCATTGTGAATTCGACGTGCTTCTATATGCATATCTCCGAGCATCGAGAATTCATACCTTATGAGAGCACATGGTGATACTTTAAACAAATAATTAGCTGTCTTTTAGTTAGTTTTTTCCTTTTTTTTTCCTACTTTGAGCTATGTTGCAATATGTAATGAATTCAAAGCATTTATCTATTTATTTATTTTGCATACAGTTATGTGAAATAGTCATATGAAACGGCTATTTTTAAAAAAAAATCATTTTCAGTTAGTGGTAATTCAAAATTAATATGTTTTCAGTATAGCGCTGGACAATAGACAAATTCAAAAAGAAAGCTTCTGATTAATGTAAATTAAAACTTCCGTCATTACTAAATAAAAAATTAGAATTTGGCACAATCGCATGGGCGACTGCCGGCTTTCCACTACCTTCTTTTTTTTTTTTTTTTTTTTTTTTTTTTTACTGGCCTTTTTTTNTTTTTTTTTTTTTTTTTTTTGTTTTCTTACTGGCCTCTTTTTTTTTTTATTATTTTTTTCTGGGCAGTTAATGTTAGGGTTGTCAAAAAGGCTTGTTGTTCGTGAAGAGTTATTGTTTGACACTCTAAGAAGCTCGTGTTGGACTCATTTGCTAAGTTAACGAGCCAAACACGAACAATATGAACAAAGATTTGTTTGTTCGTGTTCGANAATAAATATTTGTTCGTTCGTGTTCGGCTCGTTTTGGCTTGAAATACTACTAATCAATTATATATATATATAATTGAGTAGTAGTATTTTTAAAAAGTTTAATTAACTACAAGGCTATAAAGATTTATAATCAATTAAAAGTATTAATTAAGAAAATAGAATAAAAATTATTAAATTAGATTAAATGATGTTTTAAATCTTGCCCAAATCCTCAACATCTGATGGCTACGTGATTAGGGTTGTCAAAACGACTCTTTGTTCGTGAACGGATCGTGTTCGGNTATATATATATATATATATATATATATATACACACACACACACACACATACACACACACTACAACGCTATAAAGATTTATAATCAATTATAAGCATTAATTAAGAAAATATAAAACAAAATTATTAAATAAAATTCAAATGATGTTTTAATATAAACAATAATTTTTAAATCTTGCCCCAATCCTTAACATCTTATAGCTACCTGATTAGGATTGTCAAAACGACTTTTTGTTCGTGAACGGCTCGCGTTCGGCTTGCTGAGCAAGCGTGTTCGACTTGCTAAGCAAATGAGCTGAACACGAACACACTTTTTGAGCTCGAAATATAAACGAGCCGAACACTAGCTGAGCCTCTCGTGTTCGGTTCGTTTGCACCCCTAGAGGCGACATATAGTTTCTCTAGTAGAAACTCTATGTCAGCGATAATCAATTTCCTTCTCTTATGGAAATCCTATGGCCATTGATAGACAATTTCTCTTCGCCTCATCTTGAAGAACCAATATGGCATTAAAGTTGGATGTTTGGTTTTGCAACGCCCGAAATCTCTTCCTGCATCACCAATCACTAACTGCTTGGCAAAAATTTTCTCCAGTTGTCTCAATCTGTGTTCATGTACATCTGTGGTAAAGAAAAAGATGATCGTTTCATTGAGAAAAATATTGCATAAGAAATTACGGATCCTAAAAATCAGATATGAAAGATCGAAGATCACAGTCATGTCAATTCCATGACCATGAAATTTGGAGAAAACTTCTTCCTGTATAAAATGACATGAAATTTGGGATGCCACAGGGAATCCTATTAGAGTGTTGACAATATATCTGATTTGTTTGACATTGAAACTAAATTACAGGACCTACGGCATGGTGAGTTCAATGTTACTCAATATTTAAGCACTCTCTTCGAATATTGGCTCCAACTAAATATATATATGAAATATACACATCAAGGTGCTCATAAGACTCTTTACAAAATAACTGTTAAACAGAAGAGAGCGATCATGTTCCTTCTAGAACTCAACAAGGAATTAAATGAAGTTAAGGGGAAGAATCATGTGAACCAAATCTCTTCCCTCAATTCGTAGAGCCTTTGCTGAAGTACGAAGGGTGGAGAACAGGAAGAAAATTATGATGACTAGTAATCCTACTACATCAATTGTTGATAGTTTGGCTTTATGCACTCACAAATTATCGCATGAAAACAAACGAAAGAGAAACAAATCGTTGTGTGAACATTGCAAGAAACTTGGTCATCCGAAGGAGAAGTACTAGAAAATCTATGGAAAGATTGCAAATTGGATGCCCAACAAAGTCAAAGGTGATGGAGAAAATCAAGCTAACATAGCCTAAAACGAAGCTGAGCCTCATGTTCATTGTCCTTTTAGAAAGGAACAACTTAAAGTTCTCCAAATACATCCGAGGCAATGTTTTTAGCTTTCTACTAGCCTTCTAACACAAAAAGTTAGTCTTTCATTTGCTCTTGTTGCTCTCAATAGAAAGAATTAGCCTTGGATAATGAACTTTGGAGCATCTGATCACATGACATGTGATATCATTGCTTTTCAATCCTTTCATTATTGCAAATACCATGCTGTCTTTAGAACCGCAAATGATTCTTTTATCTGTGTAAGGAAGAGAGAATAAAACTCCCAAAAGATCTTGTTCTTCAATCCGCGCTTTATGTTTCTGAACTTAACTATAATTTACTGTCTATCAGTAAATTTACCTGTGACATGAATTGTTCTACTAAATTCTACTCTAATTGGTATAAATTTCAGGTGATAGACTCGGGAAAGGTGATTGATAATGCTGACATATATCGTGAACTTTATCTTGCTCATTAGGACTCCCACTTCAGAAGAATATTCCAATCATTCACAATCATTGGAGTCAAGTTTTATATTTGAGTCTCTTTCTCATGAGTCAAGTTATGTTATGGCGTTTTTGTCTTGGGTTTCTTAATTTCTATTATATTGAAAAATTGTATCTCTATTTGTTTATCAATAAAAAGCCAAGTTCTTATCAGTGTGAAACTTGCCAATTTGCTGGACATTTTTAACAAGTGTATCCAAGCTTGAAATATAAACCAACACATCCCTTCTCTATAGTTCATAGTGATATTTGAGGGCCCTCAAAAATAAACAAATACAAATGGGGCTAGGTAGTTTGTCAACGTCATTGATAATCACACCAAAACCACTTGGAAATTTCTCATGAAAGAAAACTGCTAGGATATTTGAAATCTTGCACAATATGACCCTCACCCAATTTTAGAATAAAATTTAAATTCTTAAAATCAATAATGCAAAAGTGATACCGTAACAAGGCAAAATTGAAATCTACAGTTTCAAGAATTGCAAAAAAAAGGAGGAAAGCTAAGACCGAAAAGCTCAAGAAAGTAAAAAAATGCATTAATTGAAAGGAAAAATGGCTGATCACCACTTGGACACCACTTCAGGATAATGAATACACTTTTTAATCCGGAAGGATANAGCCGAACACGAACACACTTTTTGAGCTCGAAATATAAACGAGCCGAACACGAGCTGAGCCCGGGCTCGCTGTGTTCGGCTCGTTTACTCCCCTAGTTTAGGTATTTTATATTTTTATATAATGACATTTGAATAAAAAACATTAAATTTTTGGGCACTTATACATTCAACAATTAGATGTTATATTTTAAATTTAAACCACCGTAATACTATTTAAAATAATTGTAAGAAAATCTTAAATTAGTCAATCATAATTTTTATAACCAAATAATAATTTAAATTTCTATCGTCGAATTAATATTAATCCTAACATCAGACATTTTCAACCAATACTTTAAATTAAATCAAATACTTTAATTTAGTAATTATTTACTTCAAATCACATAACTAATAAAAAAAAATTTAAAACATATTAAAAGTATATAAAAATTAATTTAATAATGTGATTTGAATTAAATTAATTTGTATCGAATGATAACTTTTAAATTTTAATTGTTTTTTTAATATTATTGCCAAATTTATTTAAAATAATGATAATAAAAAAATTCCATACAATTTATTAATGCGTTTTCACTTTCCATTAAAGCAGGGTGACATCGTTGTAGATATCTCGTTAGCAACCGTAGAGTTACCTACTCTGAGTGTTTTTGTTAAATTAATTTGATGATTTGAATGACAAACTAGTCCTATGGATTTTTGTTTAATTCTAAGAGAAGATATGATGTTGTAGATCCTCTTGTTGTTATAGATCGTTGTCGTAGAATGCTGCCCACAGGAAAACACAAAGCTCCTTGATGAAGTAACATGTTTTAGTTTTAGAAATGTCAATTGAGGAGAAAAGAAAAATATCATGTTTTAGAAGTCACGTTTTCTAGTGTATCAAGTCATGATGTCGAATCATTTGTTTCCTAAGGTTATGATTATTTAAGTTCTATGGGGGATATTAAAGTTAATTAGAGCGACATCAGTTATGATCCTACGGTTTCCTCGTTCTGATACCACTATTTTCTTTCGGATTCACTTAGTCTAATGAAATTTACTAAACTCAATTTAATGAGCTCCATACTTTCATTTAGACCATGGGAAATCTCGTTAGCAACCATAGGTTGCCTCATCCCGAGGGATTCCCGATCATCCGATAGAGACGTTTTAATTTAGTTGCAATTTTAGTTTTTATGATGTTTGTGATTAAATTTTGAGTTGTTTTATATTTTGAATATTGTGGCGGTGAGTTTTATCTTGTTTGATTTTAAATTTTTTGTTTTGATTTCAGTTTTGCGACTACCCTAAAAGTTTCAATTTTGACATGCAGGCTGACATCGTTGTTTAACATGCAAGTTCACGAGCAAGAAAAGTACAACAAAGAAATAGCAAGAAAAAAAGGTGTTGTAAACTATAAAAGCATACCTATCGAGTCTTCTCGTTCCTACACTTAAAAGTTCAGTACTTGCAAGGCATATGTATATAATTTTGCAGGAATTAAAGCATGTCTATAGAAAAAGTTGGAAGTACAAGTTTAAGGCGTGTCTACCAGACCCTATGCCATATCTTAATGTGTCCTATTCATCTAAATGTATATATGATTTCTTAAGCAAGGCATAATGAGTTTATTTATACTTCAAGATATCCAAAAGAGTATAAGATGGATCTAGGTATCAGGCCCCAGTCATCTCACAATCCCTTGAAAAGTCCCGAGTTTATGCGAATTCATTATGTTGCTTAATAACTCATCCCTATCATACCCTTATGCTCAATGAACTGATGTTCTAACCAACCCTAAGGATAAGGTAAATATCACTTGATGTTTTATTTGTAAATCATACAAGTAAAGACTCTTAGGGGCAATTTGGTTTAATTAAGAAACTTAGCACTTTGATTTTTAAAAATGGACTTGTAGTGTTTTAAACATGTTCTAAATTAGTTATGGATTATTTTCTAAATCTCGTGAGACAAAATTTTAATTAAGCCTAGTTCACTACTAAGCCTTTAAAAGCTTAATGGGTAGATTTGTAATTTTAAAAAAAAGATTTGAATGTTTATACTTTTAATCCTTATCATGAATTATAAATCATTTCAAAACCATTAATTGGGGATTAAATTTAGTGAGTTATGATCTTCCAAAAATCAAACCCATCACCTTAATCTTTTTTTTTATTTAAATATTCTTCCAAGTTTCATCAATTGTAAGAAAATTACAAATTTATCATTTACAAGACCAAAGTGAGGTTGGTTACTACCATTTGTCCCTTTCATATTTTAATCATCAAAACATATCAATTAAGATCATTTATTGCCCATTTAGCCCTTTGGTTAAGCCTAAATACTAATTAAGCTTTAAATTCCAAAATGATCCCTTTGCCCCTAAAGCCCTAATACCCTATAATTCATTAAATTAAACTCAAATGACCTAAAAATTTTAAGTTACCCCACTCATGGGTTAATTAAAACATCAAAGGAGAAAATGCTATTTTTCTGAATTTATTTAATTTTATAATTAATACAAAAATATGGATTTTTCAATCAAAATTTAATAAATTAATCAAAACAAAACCTCTGTCCTTAAGAAAATTATTTAAGGTTCACCTAGGTCAGAGGACCACTTGGACGAAATTTCATGATTTGTAGAGGTTTAATTTAATTATTAGAATTATTTATTTGTTTTGAGTATTAATTAAACATAAAATATTATTTAAATTTTTGATTAAATCTCTCTGAATCCAGGGAACCCAAAGAAATAAATTTCATATTTTTGTGATTTATATTTTAATTATTGGAGTTATTTTAGTGAGAAATTAGAGAAAATTCATTTTAAGCCTTTAGAAATTAATATCTTGACTTAGAAAATTAAGAAAATTATTTTAAATGGTTCTAGGTGATCAACAAATCAAGTGTGACATTTTAGTGCGTTTCTACAATTTTAAAATTTTTATAATTTTTAATTAATATTTAATTATTTAAATAACCAAAAATAGTTAAAAAATGAAGTACTTATTTTAATTCCAATTTTATTTTTCTTAGGCTCCTCTGGTCATAAGGAGCTCCCAAAACTAATTTGATGATTTTTTGAGTTTAATTTTAATTATTATAATTATTTTAATGCCAAAAATGTGATTTCACTTGATTAATTCATTTGAGTGGTCAAATTAACTCTAATTGACTTGAAATTTTTATGGGAAGCTCCTATGACATTAAAACATAGTACAAAATGATTTTTATGTCATTTACATTTATAATCACTCCAAATTAATTTTATTTTATTTTTTAGTGTTGGTGACAATTATGATTATTTTTAATGAGTTAAACCAAGTTTATATTTTTCCTAGGGTCCCTTGACCACAATGAATCTAAAAAAATAAATTTTGTATTTTTATGATGCGTACTTTAATTTTCATAATTTTTTTACCAAAACAGTGACCATTAAGTTGAAAATTAGATATCTCTAATTAGAGATGCCCCCTGACCTTGGAAAAATGAAGAGAAATATTTAGCAATAGAGACATCAAAAGCCCTATGGTCCCATGCCATTGTGAAATTTCTATGCAAATGGAGAATACAAATAAGAAAAATACCATTTAATTAATTAAAAATAATACATGCATAAGAAAAATATGAAACCATTTTCACATTGTTCTCCTCTGTTCACTGAGCAAGTGGGTACTTTTATTTTATTTTTGTGATTTTTCTCCACAAAGATATGCATTTTTGAAGTTCTAGCTATTCATTAAATAAAGTAAAAACCCTATGGTTTTACTTAAGTTTCGCGGCGCCACCTTATCCTAGGCAACTCTGAAGCGGCACATGGCGTCTTCTGGTTTGGCGCTGCCTTTTGACTCAGCCACCACACGTCCTACTATTCTGCTCCATTCCCTCTTCCGGCTCCATCACGACCGTCCGTCTGATACACGCAAAAATGGACGACATCCGTTCATCGTCCCCAAGTCTCTAGCCCGAGAACCGTCCAACTTCAAACCCTAATATTTCTCTCGACTTAACCAAATTAAGTGCACTTTGTTCCTATAGACTCGTCTTGACTAGGAGAACATATCTATATGTTGATCAAGCCTTAAAACAAGTCCGTAATAATGAAGAATTAAATGAAGCTCATTTTAAAGGGAGAGTTCATTACCTATGCCCAAGAGGTGTCGCCTCGATTGAAAGCTTCCAAAAGCTTGCCTTGAGTCCAAAAAGCTCCTAGATGAAGCCTCAAGCTATGGTAAAATGCCTAGGTATGAAATCGATCAAGGCCAATTTAGGGGTTCGATAAAATTCCACCTTAGGGTGCTCTGGTGATGTGGCTTTTATGGGGGATCTTCTTCTCTCACTGTGGGGATGGTGTGTGTGCAATTAATTTAAGTTTGGTGGAGTTTTAGGGGTGTCCGGTATTGGGCTTGATTTTGAGCTCTAAAATTGAACTTAGGCAATGAGTTTGAGGGCTTGAGAATGGTTGGATTGAACTTAGTGAGTATTGAAGAAGCTCTAGGATCAATTTGACAGAGTTTTCCCAAGGAATTTCAAGCTCTCCCCTCTTGACCATGGATGGTGGATTTAAATAGAGGGGGAAAGAGAGGCCATCATGAGCAATTGGTGGGTTCCCTAAGTTGCTTATGTGGAGGGAAAAAATGTGCAACAATCCAATTGGAATGAGGTAGCTTGGATGGGTTTAATTTTGAGTTTTAGCCTAGGTGGAGCATTTGGGCTTGGCTTTTCCGGTAGAAAAGGTGGTCGGCCGACCAAGGAGGGGTCAACCATCTAACTTAGGGAGGTCAGGGCTTGGTTTTGGTGAAGTCAATTGGCATGTGTAAAGGTGTTGGATTATAGGGGAATGGGGGAAGGGCTATTTTGGGTAAATTTGGGTTAAGACATGGTTTGGGGCTGGGTTCACCCACCAAGGAATGTTTGGGTGCTGAGGAGAATCACGTGACTCAGCTGAAGTGGTGTGGAGAGGTCCCCAACCAAGGGATTTTGGCTAAGCATGGGTTTAAGTGTCATTAAAAGGTTTAAAAACCTTTTTAAATAGGCTTAAAAGTGGCTTTTTCTCTTGCCATTAATAGCATGGTAATGTGGCATGACTCTCATGGCTCACATATGGCTTAGGAGTGACTCCATGGCTTGGCTAATTTTCATGAGAAGGAATTTTGGATTTATTTGGTATTCTTGGTGAAGTTTGACATGATTCTTGATTTGGAATAATTTGATCATTTATTTAAAACTTAAGGAATGATTTTTATTGAATGGATGATGGGGAGAAAAATCATCATATGGGCTTTTGATTATAATTGGGCTTTTGAAATTAAACATGGTGGGCCTGGGCCTTTAAAATTGATATTAAATTTGGGCTAATTGAATGTTTAATTTGTTGTACGAATATGTCATGAAGGATTTGGAAGAATTTCAAAGGGTTTTGAATTGAATTGAAAGGCCAATTTGGTGGATTTAGTCATATGGTTAAAATTGGGGCTTTTGGATTTGAGTAAAAATGGGCTTGCAATTGTGTCAAATTGGGCTTAATTTTTTTTTAGATTGGGATTAGGGATACTGAATTTTGGTTTGGAATTGAAATTGGACAAAGATTGGGGTTAATTGGGCCAAGATTGAGGCTAGTTTGGGGAAATTGGGCCCTTAAGGGTAAGTTTGGGGATTTTGGTCAAATTGGGTAAAATTGGCCAAATTAGGTCAATGCGAGGGTTAAAAATTAAAATTGGGAGTATTTGAGATGATTTTGGAATTTTTGGGAATTTTTTGAAATTTTTGGGTCATAAGGGGCATTTTGGTAATTTTTGGGAATTTTGGGGGTATTTTGGGAATTTAGTGATTTTGGGATAGAATGGGCAAGTAAGCCATGAAGTCATGCCAAACCAATAGGATCCATGTGAGAACTCATTTTGGATGCTCAATACGTTAGTTCTAACCCTCTTGGCCAAAAACTAGGGGTATAAGTTCATTCATATGAGCTTTCCAAAAGGAATCATGAGACCAAATCAAGGGGTCTTAGAGTTTGGGCTATGTAATAAAGTTTAGTATGTGAAAGCCACCTCACCATCACCAAACCACCCAGGATTAGTCTTAAGGTCTGACCATCCTATGAGAGACTCCCCCTGAGTTCCCCCATACTAATCCCACCTATTAAGTGCTAGAGGTTAGAACCAATATGTGGAACTTCAAGTTGAGCAAAGAAGAATTTGGAATTTCTAACTATGAGAGTTTCTTTTCTAGTCCTCTAGGAATAGTCAAAAAAAATATCTTATGGCTAGACCCTAGGCTACTAAAGAGGAAAAAACTAGAGCTCAACAAAAAATGGGGTCAACAATTTTGTTAGTTAAGGTTAATTAAATTAATTCTGAGATTGAGCTGACCAAAGTTTCATTGAATTTAGTGTCTTGGTTAAGCCAGGTCTAAGCTGGCCTAGACCTAGTTCATATTTGAAGTTTGAGTTAAGTTGGGTGAAGCCCAAATTTATGTTGGACTCAAGTCAAACCTAAAGTTCACTTGAGCTAGATTAGATCTGATTTTGGTCAGGCCTAATTTAAATTTAATTGGATTGGGCCCAATTTAAGTCTACTTGGGTTAGGTCTAATTTGGATTAGACCCAGACTGAGTTTAAGCCAGTCAAGCTCAATTTGGGCTAGTCCCTGGTCATTAAGGGTGACTTCATAAAAGGGTATTTATGATGTAATCCCTCTAAAACCTTCATTAGGGTAAGCCCTTAAGGTTTAATTTTGTACTTCAATTCAAGTTTAGAGGATAGTTTGGGCTAAGATGCAAATTTTTTTAATTTACACTTTTACCCCTAGCTTCCGACATTTCATTTTTAGATTTTTTGGATTGAAAATTGTCATTTTAATTTTTAAGATTGCTGCCCTAAATTTTCTAGTTAATTTCCATTTTAGTTGGCATTTTCTGATTTTTATTTAAATTTTTTGAATTACTTTTCAAAATAACTATGATTTTGTTAAAAAAATTTGGTCATTTTAATGTTAGGGAGGTTCGCTGACATTAGAAAAATCGTAGAATGTTCCAAGGGTAGAGGGAAAAATACTATTAAATTTCATATTTTTTTTGCATTTGATTTTGTTTTTAATAATTACAATACTCCCTTGAGTATTTAATTAATCAAACTTTATTTATAAGTTAATTATTTTTATTTATACTATTTTCTTATTCATTCTCTGAGTCAAGAAGTATTTTAAGTTTATTTCTAAAATTTTTATTTGGAGAGATGTGAATTTTAAAGTTTTATTTAACTTTCTAGATTTAATTAATTCAAAAAATCTTAATTTCCTTTTAAACACACGGCGAACACGTCAACGTCATATGCTCCAAAGTCCCATACGGCTTCTTCTGGTTGGGCGTGCTTTCCACGCAAGCACTGAGGTCGCTCGTGATTTGGTGTACTTCTCCCTCGTGGTTCAATGATCTGAATCAATCCATGCCATCTGTTTCTATTACACATAAATGGACAACATCAATTAATTGCCCCCAACGAGATAGAGAACTGAGAACTATCTATGTTCAAACCCTAATATCTTGCTCGATTTTGAACAAAATCACTCGGGGTTTGTTCCTAAAACTTCATCTAATAGAGGCAAACCAATCTATGTCGCTATGCAAACTTGCATTGTCCATCTCTTTCATAAAAGTCCAACCTAAGGCTCAATTTTAAAAATTTGAATCCATACCTTCTTCCAAGAGGTGAGGCCTCAATTGAGCTTGACAGAGAGTGCCACCTTGATTCCTTGAACCTTCTACTTGGCTCAATTTCTTTGTGGATGAGCCTAAGTATGGCCTAGACCAAATGGTGTCTTGGGTTGGTGTTGGAGTGAGTTGGAGGGCTTGGGAAGGCTTGGGAAGGCTTGATTGTGAATGAGGGAGTGAGTTTAATTCTTTGTCAAGCTAATGCAAAGGCTAGGTTTTTTGAGAAAGTTGATGTCGAGGCTTAAAATTGCCCTGAATTTAAGATGTGAAATTGGNCATAAAAGTCCAACCTAAGGCTCAATTTTAAAAATTTGAATCCATACCTTCTTCCAAGAGGTGAGGCCTCAAATGAGGTTGTCAGTGGTGGAGGTGTTCTAAGGAATGTGGGGATGACTTGCTTTGGTTAGTGTGAGAAGTTTTAGTGTTGGGAGCAAAGGGCTAAATGACTCTCTAAGGAGTTTTTTTTTTGTGGTGAGGGGCTCGGGTCTTTGCTCTTTATAACCATGAGAGGTCAAGGAAGGAGCTTGACTATGCATGACAATCCCTAGTAGCTTCTCAGAGCATGTACAGAGGATTTATAGAAGTTTTTTTTTCAAGTAGATGGGAGATTTTCCAATTTTCTAAGTGTTGGGCATGGTGTTGCTAATGAAGGTGATAGTGGCATGGGAGAGTGCTTAGGCTAATTGGTGAGTCCTTTTGGATATGACAATTTTGATCATGTTTAACCACCATGGGCTGGTCCAAGAAGCCATGGCCAAGGTTTCGTGTGTTGAGTGGCATGCTAGACGTGTCAAATTTTTCCTTTAGTGCTTAGATTTAGCTTACATGATTTTAGTTTAAATTTTGTGTCATCATGGGTTGTAATTGTGTCATGGGTAACCCATGAAGGATGGATCATGAGGGAGATGAGCCAAGGACTTTGTATTTTGTATTTAAGCTAATGTAAATGTGCTTAGGTTTAACCTAAAAGTTTAAGACTAATGGCCTTCTATAATTTAAATAGTTGAATAATTAGAAAAATTAATGTGATTGGTTTCATAGTGTTAAATTGACCCCTATGTGATTTGAAGCCTTAACCACTTTGAGTGGAGCTAGGTTTTGGGGTCAATTGTCCTTTAATTGATCTAAATTGGGTTGGACACAATTTGGGTTGGTAACTTGTAGTGGTTCAAATCTTTAGGGTTCAAATTGATGTGTTGGAATATAATGTAGATTTTATGGTCAATTTGCATTGGGAAAGTCTTAAATGAGGCTAATCGATCAATTTAGGTATATGCTTCTTCACTTTGAAAATTTTGGAGTCATGGGGGGTCCTAAATTCCATAGAAAAATTCCTAGGGTTTTGGGTTTCATGGGTGACCCAGGGCATGCTTTGCTCAAAAGAGGTATGCTTGGGTATCTATTAAGCTAAAACCCTAAACTAACTCAGCTATGGGTTGAAAGTCTGAGCTTAACCTCATGAGGCCCTAGTGAACAAATTCTTGGTTCGAGGCTCCATGTAGGTGAATAGTTCCTTTATTGATTTAGGAAGGCTACTAAGAAATCCCAAGGTCAAGTCTTTAGGTTTTCAGAGAGAGTGGGAAGATGCTCACAATAATGAGGTCAACATAGCAATGCAAGGTAGTAGGATTAAGGACTGGAGGAGAAAAGGAAGTTAGCTATTCAGATGATCATACCCTATGATTTTTGCATTAGGGCAAGTTTCATTTGTCATTTATTTTGACCTAACTGATAGACTTACACCTTCATTCCTTGAAAGACTACAATAGCCTTGTAAGGATCCCGGTAGTTTCAACTTTCCTTATGGCATAGGAGCTGAGTTTCAGGGAAAGAATCTTTATGACCTAGGAGAAGTGTTAATCTCATGCCACTGAATATTTTTAAACAACTTGGAAGAGGAGAAATTAAGCCTGTCAATTAGAAACTCAAATGATCATATCAATTTGTGGCTCATTCTATAGGAATAGTTGAAAGACTTCTTGTTACCATGGATAGATTCACCTTTCTCTCCGATTTTATAATATTAGATTTAAAAGATGATAAAGACATGCATGTGATTTTTGGAATGTCATTCTTAACCATTGGAAGGGCTATAAATGATGTTCAAGAGGGAAAGGTAATTTTGAGAGAACATGATCAATTAGTTAGTTTTCATGTTTGAAATCACAGACCCTCCTCAACCCCCTAGGAATTATAGTATCTAGGGTAGTAATAATCTAATCTATTGAATTGAGTGAGTTGAATCTAGAAAGGCACAATATCATTGATGAATTTTTGGAAAATCTGACTAACAATAATATGAATTTTCATGTATGAGAAGCCCCATCACTAGCCTAAGACCTTTCAGGAGAGTGCCTTAGTCTACCTCTTGGAACCATTGACGATTATCTGATTGAAAGTGAGAGGTTACAACAAAACCTCAATTGGTTGATAGAATAGGATTAATATTTGTGGGACGAAGCTAAGAACATAACATTACTCAAGGATATGAGAGAAAATCTAGGACAACTTGAGTATGGGATGAGTGATTAAAAACTACTGAATTGGCAATTCAATCATGAAGACCCAATTTTGAATAATTTTTGAGACTACATCTGATTGAGGACATTAAACCAAGTGTTATGCTAGTCGGTAACCCAAGTGTTATATGAATTTTGTAAGTTAGTTTACTTTCTACATTTTGCCTTGAAATTTACTTTGAAATTGATTTAAATTTTCCCTAAAAAGTGGAGGTTTTTTAATCCTATACTTATTGAGCTTAGTACTGCATTGTGTTTTCTTACATTATTTTGAAGTTGTAAATTAATGGATTTTGATTTGTACTTTATGAGATTATATGAACCATGCATTTACTTTTTTCATGTACTTACATGTTTTTTTTATTTACTGGTACATTTTGTTATACATGTGTGGAAAAATGCAAGTTTGGATGCGAGGAATGTACCTTGTTATGAACCTGAAAGATAACTCACATAACTTGTCAAAGAATTAAATATAAATTTGGCAGCTCCTGTTAGGAATTCTGATATATTTTAAAGTGCTTATTATAGCCTATTAAAAATAGATAAATATAAGTTTAGAAAATATTAACTTTAATGGTTAATGATAAGATTCAAAGCTTAACAACTTCATGCTTTACTTAAAAGTACCTATGATTTAAATGTTATGTAGAAAACCAAGAATATTCAATATTTTTCAGTTTATCTGATTCATGTTAAAAATATCTTAAGTTTTAGCTCAAAAGATAACCTAAAAGGTGTGATATTAAAATTTCAAGTGTTAAGTTTTACTGCTTAAGAAACAATACCCTTCATCTTAGTTAAAATTAAAAAGAAAAGTTTCTAATCAGATATAATAATTCTCAAGAGAAAAGAAAAAGAAAAAAAAGAAAAGAATATGAAAAATAATAAAGCAAAAAAGTGAAGAAGTCTATAAGGAGAAGCTTGAGGTTGGCATAACAATGATTAAATATAAAAGAATTAGAAGGGTGTCTAGTGGAACTTAAGTTATAAAACATTTCCATGATTCTTTAATAAATCCCCTTTTTAGTTATCTTCAAAGGTAAAAAGTTAAGTAATGTTGAGTGGCTAAAATCAACTGAAACTCCATCAAAACATTCAAGGTTTAAATTATATCAATTTAATAATCTATAGCACTTCCCTAAAGTTAAAAATGAGTGGAATTAAGGCAAGGTCAAGTTATTAACCAATAAAGAGAATTGACCTAGAATGACATTTAAACACAGTTAGTTAGCTTTGATAATGATATGGATGAGGTAGGACCATGCATGAACTCCTATCATCTTCATTAATTCCTAACTAGTTTATGTGATTACTTGAAGGCAACTAAGAGAGTAAGTTTAGGGCTATTGACATGCATCAATTTTATTTACTTAACAACTTCATGCTTTATTTAAAAGTACCCATAAGTATGAATTAAATGTTATGTAGAAAACCGAGAATATTCAATATTTTTCAGTTTCTTTGAATCTTGTTAACAATATCTTAAGTTTTAGCACAAAAGATAACCTAAAAGGTGTGATATTAAAATTTTAAGTGTTAAGTTTTACTACTTAAGAAACAATACCCTTCATCTTAGTTAAAATTAAAAAGAAAAGTTTCCAATCAGATATAATAATTCTAAAGAGAAAAGAAAAAGAAAAAAAAAGAATATGAAAAATAATAAAGCAAAAAAGTGAACAAGTCTATAAAGAGAAGCTTGAGGATGGCATAACAATGATTAAAAGAGAAAGAATCAGAAGGGTGTCTAGTGGAACTTAAGTTATAAAACATTTCCATGATTCTTTAATAAATCCTCTTTTTAGTTATCTTCAAAGGGAAAAAAGTTAAGTAATGTTGAGTGGCTAAAATCGACTGAAAATCCGTCAAAACATTCAAGCTTTAAATTATATCAATTTAATAATCTATAGCACTTCCCTAAAGTTAAAAATGAGAGGAATTAAGGCAAGGTCAAGTTATTAACCAATAAAGAGAATTGACCTAGAATGACATTTAAACATTGTTAGTTAGCTTTGATAAGCATATGGATGAAGTAGGATCATGCATGAACTTCTATCATCTTCATTAACTCCTAACTAGGTTATGTGATTACTTAAAGGTAACTAAGAGGGTATGTTTAGGGGTATTGACATGCATCAATTTTATGTGATTTTACCTGCATTTATCCCTGAAATTTATATATTATTTTTACCTATTTATCCCAGATTTATGCTTGAGAAAGATTTTCTACTATTGTTATGCAGGTTGTAGGGGTCAAATACAAAAAACTTAGAATGAGAAAATTCATCAAAAAAGTTACCCAAAGTAGTGTGACCATCCACCTAATGAAGACTACTAGTTTGACCATGCTAGACCCATCATGAACAAACCAAGTCTGGTCGAGAGGCAGAAGGATGATACACCTAAAATATATAATATTGTTAGATACATTTTTATATCTATTTTTGAGATATTACGCTTTAATAGAAGTTATTTTTGTGTTTTTCTTGCAGATACAGGTAAAAGGGGTGAAAAATGCTTAAAGAAGTGAAAAATGATCAAAATTAGAGCAAAAAGGTGCAAAAGAGTTTTGGCACCTAAGCGCTAGATCCGATGCTTAAGCACCAGTTAAACAGAGAAGGTCGCGTCTAAGCGTCAAAGGCCCCATGCTTAAGCACCAGTGGCATTTATTGGATGAGTAAATTCAATTTTTGTGAATTTGAACAAGTTTTTGAGGCACTCATTAGCTTAATAGGTGGTTATAACCACCATGGACTAAAATTATCATGAAAGGATGCATCTCTTGGGGAAATACATCGAATCTTTACAAATTTTGAAGAGAAACCAAGCACCTTTTGGAAATTTATAAAAGAAAAAAGAGAAGACTTAGAAAAGAGTCCTGGAAGTATTGGAAAGTTTTGAAAGTTCTCATTTGAGGAGTTAGTTCGAAGAGATTTTTAGGCACCACTTTTACTTTTATTTTATCCTTTTTGTTATTTTATTTGAGTGATTGTAAAGAGAAGAGAATCAAAGGAACTTCAAGAGTTTGGTGGATAACTTGAGATAAATTCTTATCTTTTTGTTTTGAGACTACTTTTGGTTTTAATTGAGACTTGTTGTTGATTTGACAATGATTTCTTATTTTAAACTAAAGTGTAGTTTTGTTTTATCCATATATATGAGTAGTTTTCTTTATCTTTCTTCTTAAAATGATAAGTAATTAAGTTTTGGATGGAAGTACTGAGTATTTTTTCTTTCTTCTTAAAATGATAAGTAATTAAGTTTTGGATGGAAGTTGTGGAAAGTATTGATCTTTAATGATGGAAGAAGTTGTGATGATTTAAATTCATCCAATTCATTTACTTTTTAATTTAGCCAATTCAGATGTTAAAATTTATTGTGAGAACACGTAAGAATCGGGCTGGTATTATCTCAGTTCAATTGGAAAGAATCACATGAGGTTGTATGAATAAGAATGTAGTTCATATGATTGAGTGCATTTGGAAAGAATCACATGAGGTTGTATGAATGAGAATGTAGTTCATATGATTGAGTGCAAATAGGTAGAAAGAATCACATGAGGTTGTATGAATGAGAATGTAATTCATATGATTTAGTGCAAATAAATTTGGAAATAATGTTAAAATTTGTTGTGAGAACATGTAAGAACCGGGCTGGTATTGTCTAAGTCAACAATTGGTTAAAATTTATTGTGAGAACATGTAAGAACCGGACTGGTATTGTCTCAGTCAACAATTAGAAAGAATCGAATGAGGTTGTATGAATGAGAATGTAGTTCATATGATTGAGTGCAAATAAATAAGGAAATATTCATTCAAGGGTGTAGAGTTAGAGGACTTTAAAGTGACAGGTTAAAGCCCTCAACTTGGTTTATTATTTTAGGTTTTGATACGAGATTTTAGCCCACAGATGGAGGGAATCGAGGGAACTCTAGAGTGAGTGCTAGTATCTTTCCTGCCTAGCCGGTCTTATGACCTATTCAAAATTTAAATTAGTCAATGTTCTTTATAGTATCTCAAATAAAGGTAAAGAATATTATTGCTCCTATTTGGCAGAACACAATTTGCATACTTTCACAACCGAATTTTTATACTTACTACTGATTCATAACAAGAAGAAAGATATTTTCATATTTAGTGCTTTTCTTCTATAAAAACTCTAGTTATCTTTTTAAATTGTTATTGTTCTATCAAAATATTGAAAATATCAAAAATATTTAAATTTTCAGTACTGCAAAAATCATCTTTAGTTTAGATAATTATCTTTTTATTAAAAATAAAAATTTTGTTGTTTAATAGTGCATATTACGTATTCTCTCTGTGGGTTCGATATTCAGTTCTTAATCAAAAAGTCCTATATTACTTGATAACGATACGTATACTTGCGTAGTATCCCAATATATATAAATTAAAAGTTAAATTCTTTTTTTTTTTTTCAGGATCAAGTTTTGGTTTTGTTGCAAAGTAAGGAAATATAAGTGAAATATAATTTTAATTATTGTCGTACTGTGCATATTAGCAGTATCGAGGGATCACATGACCACGCTGCAATTGGGTCTAACCAATCAAACCCCTTCATCCACTTGGCGTGACCACACTAGATTGGCGTGACCTTGCTGACAAGATGGAAAACACTTTAGGAATGAAATTTGATAGCCCAAGCTATGATTATTGATATAAAAGTGATTTTTAGGGCTTCATAAAAGGATTTTTTGCAATAAGGAGTCATTTGTGGCTATTGATGGCAAGATTCAGAGAGATTTTGAGACCTTTCTTCAAGATCTTCTTCCTTCATTGGTGGAAACCTAGTAGTGTAAGAGCTTCATTTATTTTGTGTGTTGTGAGAAACTAATATGAGAGGGGGGATTGTTACAATTGTGGAGAAGGCAATTTATTTTAAGTTCTACATGTTTATGTTTTTTGCAATGAATTCTTGCATAGCTTTCCTTGTTATGATTTTTTTTTATGATGCATGGCTAATTTCATTCTTTGTTTCATTGTGATGCAAGTGTAGTGGATTTAATTGTGATTTTTTTGTAATTTTTTTAATTAGTATTTTTTGTGCTTTAATGGTATATGTTTTTGTTTAACCTATAAAAGTAATTTACTTTTAGTTTTTCCAACTAGGATGTTAAAATGTTTCATGAAGCTACAACATATAATTGTTGTGTAGTGGAAATGAAAGATTAACCCCAAAATTTTGAGAAGATAGAAATATTCCAGTAGAGTTTTGCATTCATCCAAGTGGATTAAAATAGTTCTGCGGAATGCCATGAGGATTGAAGAAGCCCCAACTTCATGGATTCTTGTCTTCTTTTGAGCTAGTCATGGACATAAGTAGTAGTATGTCTTTGATTGACAACAATCATGTAGAAAAATATTTAGGAAAGTTGTGATCACCACAATCTGTAAATCTCAGAGGCAAAAGCCTCATAAATCTTGAAGGAACTCACAAAAACTTTCCCGTTGCTTCTATTTCTACTGTCTGCAGTTTCCATTATTTTTTCTAGAATCTTAGGACTTAAGCCATATTTGCAAACACTCTAAACTAGGTAAACTAAATTAGTAAACTAAAGATTTTCTAAAAAAATAATTGTTAGACTTTTCTCATAGGATCGATACGCAGACTCTTAAACCTTATACTGCTTGACAAGGGCACATGCGTTGTACTGTAGACTTACTCAGCAATGAGTTTTAGCATGTCAATCAACACTCATGTTAAATTTGAGTGCTAGTATTCTCTTTTCTGATATGCACTTGTTGATTAGCTCTAGTTTGGTAAGATTTCTAGTGCTTTCCTTCCTAATGTGATCATCATGGTCATCTCTCATGCTAGATGTTATTCCTAGTGATTCTTTCCAAATCTGATCAGCTCAGTCCTACTTTGTCCAATTTGACTTGTCTAGCTAAGTTTTCTATTTATCTTTATTTGAGAAATCACTTTAAATACTAAGAAACATTTGGCGGCTCTTCCAACAAGTATATTATGCTTTAGGGTTGCAACACACTTGTTATGGTCCTTTAATAGCATCATTATTCTATGTCTTTTGTATTTGACATATGATTTTAGTGTCAAGGGATTTTATTTTCTAATACGTATGTTTCCATAACTCAAAATGCCAACAAGAGTGATTGGTCTAGCTAAGTTTTATATTTATCTTTATTTGAGAAATCACTTTAAATACTAAGAAAGATTTGGGGGTTCTTCCAACTAGTGCGTTGTGCTTTAGAAGTGCAACAAAATTCTTATGGTCCTTTAATAGCATTATCGTTTTATGTCTTTTGTATTTGACATATGATTTTAGTGTCAAGGGATTTTGTTTTCTAATGCGTATTTTTCATAACTCGAAATGCCGACAAAAATCACTTCACATGTGAATCAAGCTCAAATTGTCAATATTGTTGATGAATTTATTCAAATAACCTTCGATTGTAAAATGGACCATGCAAGCACATTCGAAATATCAAATTTACCTATGGAGAAAACCCATATTATTGTGGTTTCGTGTATAGAAAAATGACACAAGTTAAAGTGTTTAATTTCTTTTTTAAAAAAGGAAAAATAATCTTATACAAGCTTCTCTATCCCATTTTTCTGAATGGATCTAGTGATGCCCTGGTCATGACTCCCCTCTCATGTGTGTAATCCTCTTTGTACTCCTTTCTTTTCATCAATGTGAAGCTACCTTTGGTGTCTCTCTCTGCGACGTGCCTCCTCCCCATTATCTACATCCCTCCATGGTGGGGTGACCAACTTTACCTCCTCACTCTCCTGAAATCAGCAAAGCAACAATGAGATTGCAAGGCACAAAGCACTAGAACGCCCCTATTTCTCTGCCTTCTACTTCTCTTACCAGATCTTAGATCACCAACAAAGAAATGATGGGATTATAACTTGCTTGGAGTATTGAAGTAAAGTGCTCACTTTGTCAACCATCATGAAAATGAAAATACTCTAAATTTAGTTTTTTTCTTCATTTCTAGTTAACCCCTTAGGCTTTCTATTAGAGAAGTAGGTTTAGGATGATTTTAGAGGAAATCCCCATAGGTTAAGAGCTTTTTGTTACATCCTGAAGATATTTGAGGTTTTCCACCCTAGTCCTTGTCCTACAAGGCCGAGATTACGATAATCCCATGGTTATTTGACAACTTCACTCCTGATGGAGTTGAAGCCACTTTGACCTAGAGATTGAGTAATTCCATTGATCCCCATTCCTTAGGTCATGAAGGCCATGTCCATAAAGGTAACCTTCATCTTCATGAAAGTTTTCTCCCATGGAAAAGCTTCTTCACATTTTTTCAAACAATTATAGGTAGGTTTTTCATTACATTTCATAATGAACAGTTGCTACACATCTTCATCCCGAAACTAGAACCCATGAAAGGTCATTTGGGTGGTTTTGATTTTCCATCAAGCATTCTTAGGTAATTTCACCATGTTTTAGTATGTATGTGTTTTTGTTCCTCATCTACACTGCATGTATTTTAAAATATGAATAAAAACACATTTTTTGCATCTAATTTTGACTGACCTCCTATTATTGGTTTGTTTTATCGATCATCTGGTTTCCTTCGACTCCATTGTTTATCCCTTGTTAGATGACTTGATCGGTCGCACAAGTTTGGTGGGCTTGATTGACCGCCTACTGGGAATTACCCAATCTTAATCATTTTATAATTTACAATTGTTTTTCTATGTTGCTTGTATTTTATTCTTCTTGATTTTTAACACTTGGCATACATTTGATGTCTCTTTGAGCACCTACACATGCAGCATATCCACATACATACGTCACCGTATGCACATGAAAATGCTTGTAATTCACTTGAGGGGTTGACTAATGATCCCTACTGTTTATATGCAACAGTATAATAATCTACATAATTATATTCTTCACTTATATTTGCTACTTTGCAACAACACCAAAAACTTAATCCTGAAGAAAATAAGAATTTAACTTTTTGATATATATATATATATATATATATATGGATACTAAGCAAGTATACATTTCGTTATCAAGTAATATGAGACTTTTTTTATTAAGCCCTGAATATCAAACCCACAGGGAGTGTTCACAATATGCACATCTAAATAACAAACTTTCTATTTCAAAAGGACAATTACTTAAATAATAGATATTTTTTACAGTAATTAAAATTTAATTATTTTTGGTATTTTTAATATTTTGACAAAATAGAAACAACTTCTAAATATAACTTGAGTTTATGTAAGAGAAAAACACTAATATGAAATATCTTTCTCCTTGTTATGAATCAGTAATAAGTATAAGAATTTTGTTATAGAAGTATTAAAATTGTGTTGTGCCAAATAGGAGTAATATTATTCTTTACCCTTACTAGAGATGTTATAAAGAACATAGACTAATTTAAAGTTTGAATAGTTCTGAAGACCGGCTAAGCAGGAAAGATACCAGCTCTCACTCTAGAATTCCCTTGATTCCCTCCATCTGGGGCTAACATCTCGTATCCAAACCTAAAATAATAAACCAAGTGTCGGCACTATTTTTTTGGTGTGGGGTTTGCCTTTAAGAAGCTGTCGGTCATCAGAATTGAAATCCCGTTGCCCGCTTCGGAAGGACATTAAAAAATTTCAGTTTTGAAAAAGATGAAGTCAAACTGACCCCATAATTTTCATAGTTTAGATGAAAGAGCACTTTACCTCAAATCCTGTATCTATCCCTAAGGATGAACACAAGAATTGAGGGTGAGACTCGATCAAATAAACTT
>JXCR01114701.1:0-26710 GCA_002079205.1 Phalaenopsis hybrid cultivar | reverse complement strand
CAATCCTAAAGCCAAGTAATCCTATAGGGACTCTTCTTGAATTCTCTCATAATGATCTTACCTACTAAATGCTAGAGGTTAAGGTCAATATGTGGAACTTCAAGTTGAGTAAAAAGAAGAGTTTTGAATTTCTAATGGTGAGGATACCTTTTCTAGTTTTCTAAGACTAGTAAATAGGAAAATCCTATGGCTAGACCTAGGCTACTGAAGAAGTTTCTAGACCTCAACCAAAAGTGATGTCAACAGGAGGTTTTGGGAAAGTTTGGGGTGCCAAGGGTATTTTTGTAGTTTTAGCCATTTGGGGGTATTTTGGTAAATTTGGAATTTTTTGGTGGTTTTAGGTAATTTGGGTATCTTCAAAAGGTTTTAAATGATTTTTAAACAAATTTCGCTATTTTGGGGTGAATTTGAGGATTTTGACATAATTTAGGGTTTCAAGGGCATTTAGGTAATTTGGGTGGATTTTGGGGTCAAAAGGCAAAGTTTGATATTTTTGTAGAATTGGGGTACCAACCACCGTATATGAGCCATGGACCAATGGAATCCCTATTTGGGTCCTCCATGTACTGGTCTTAGCTAAACCCTAGCTTTGGGCTAGTAGGTTTAAAAGACCATCTAAATGAGTCTTCTAAAAGATCAAGGGATCAAAGTCAACAAAATTTGGGTTTATGGTTGTGAGTGATTGTGAGTTAGATTGAGTCAAAGTGAAAGTGAGTGCCTTAGTTTTAGGGTCAACCCTAAGGTCAAATAGTTCTATGGGAACTCTCCTCAAGCTCCCCCATAATGACCCCACCTACTAAGTGCTAGAGGTTAGAACCAATATGTAGAGCTTCAAGTTGAGCAATGAAGAGGGTGGAATTTCTAATGGTGATGGTTCATTTTCTAGTTTTCTAAGAATAGTCAACAGGAAAGTCCTCCAGTTGCACTTTAGGCTACTAAAGAGGAAAAACTAAACCTCAACCAAAAGTGAGGTCAACATTATACAATGAGGACAATAAATAGGACTTTGCTTTACCACATTGCTCTACAAGAAACCTTCCTCTTCAGATCCAATTAAGACTGTTTCGACATCTGGAAGTGTTATGGCTCTTTCAAGTAGAACTCTAGCCCCTGCAGAACTAGCCAAATTATAAGTTAGAGCATCTACCTTTAAAGGATCCCTAAGAACTTGACTGATGTTAAAAAGAACATTTTGGTGATAGTATTGAATTGGAAAATTAGGTAATTTAAACCACATAGGAACAACTGGAGGCTCTTTATTAGGATAAAACCTAGGAATCCACTTCACCAGCTTCATAGGAGTCCCAGCAATCAGTAGAGACTGTTTAGCAAACACTCTTGCATAATCCTCCTCAGTGGATAGTTTGATTAACAATTGTCTACCATCCATTAAGGTCAATTTTCAGGCACCATTGAGCTTAAGATCTTTAAAGTATTTCTATACATAATCCATCCTAGATATCCATATTGAAATTTTCCAATTTGAGTAAACTTAATAGACTCATTGAGGGATTGAATTTCCTTCGTGGAAAATAGAATGGCTGGCACACCATCATTTAGCCCTAACAGGTTAACTTAGGATCAAACCCCATTTCCCGCGGCAACATCATGAAGGTCCTATGGAAACACTAGGTGCTCAAATGACTTAGGTATACCATTCTCACTGCCAACTGCACCTACATATGCAGCATTAGTCCGTTCGGCATTGATTTCAACATTAAAAAGATAATCCATTGATATGTAAAATCGATATAATAGTAATTAGGGAGGAAGAATCCAACCCAAGGAAAAGTAAGCACCACCAACAAACCAACCAACGAGAATCAAGGTAATACCAAGAGAACCACACTAACAGCTCACCAAGCTCAGCAAGCATTGGAACAATAGCCAAAATTTAAAAAACTGGTGCTCGGGAAAGCCCCAAGCAATGCAAAACTCAAAAATTCTAGCCAAGAAATAAGGTCCTCCTGAAACTGAAACTCCAAGCTCCACCATCTTGCACCACAACGCTGCTCGGAAGGAGCCATCAACGCACAAACCCTGGCTGAGGAAGACAAGATACAACTCCCATGTATACATATATATATATACATATGAGCATGGGAGTGGCGGCTGGAGCTCTGCTAGGGTTTCTACGACCATGAGTGCTGCTAGGCTTTATTCCTTATTGGGCACAACTTCTTGCTAGGAAATTTTGCTGAGGAGGGAGTTCAGATCTATACTTGACCTTCCTAAAAGTTTTCCTACACTCTTTACTATTTCTGAAGCTCCATTTATGATTCTCTATTTTGGGTTGGGTAGTGGACACTGCTGGTCAGTGGGCCTCCCTACATGGCTAATCCAATAGATACTGACACCAACATCCAGTGGGCTAATGCCACCTTTGCTGCTGTTGTGGGGAAAAGCTCTGGATTCCAAAATGATGTTGAACACATGTTTTTCCCTAGCTCCTTTCACCAAGGGGTTGGTGGTAGTGAATTTCCTTTCATCGAACAACTTTGTAGGAAATCCGGTAAACCAGTTGCTATCTTTTCAGATTCTGATATTTCTTTAGTCTCTTCTTACTTCAACTTCACTCTCATTAGGAAATTTCAATTTGGGCACCCTAAGATGGAGGTTGTGAGGAGTACTTTGAAGATTTAAAGCTATTTAGTGATTAGAAGGTTGGTTTGGTAGATGGGAGGCATATGTCTACACATCTTTTAAGAGTAGAGGATTATGCTAGACTCTTTTCCAAGCAGGTTCTCTTTATTTAGGGAATGGCAATGAGAATCTTAAAATGGTCTCCTGAATTCGGTCCAAGCTAGGAACCACCCATTGAGCCAATTTAGTTTAATTTACATGGGCTCAAACGCCACTTTTTTCATCATCAAGTGATGTTCACCATTGGTACTGCTTTGGGAATACCATTAAAAGTAGATAACCCAACTTATAATCTATCTAGACCATCAACTACAAGGATACTGGTAGAGAGAGACATCACTTCACCTAAGGTTGGTGAAATTTGGTTGTGCACAACCCACAATGGATATTGGCAGATAAATGTTTTGGAGCAAAGACCTTATTACTGTACTCACTGAAAGATGTTTGGCCATACTAATGCTAGGTTCTATAGATTACATCCCAATATGAAGTCAAAACAGAAAGGTACCTCCTCTGTGGATGCTGCTCCAGAACCCATGTTGGAGGCTCCTCCTTCTAGTGCTACAATTTTAGTTCCCCAGCCAACTGTCTCTGAACCAGTAAGAAGAATGGAGGCTCCTTCTTCTAGTAAAACATCTCTCAACCCCCTGGCAGCTGGTCTTGAACACTTGATGGAGGCTCGTACTCCTTTTGTCGATCCATTAGAATTACCTCCTAAACAACAATTAACTTTGAATCCTGCAGTACAGGCAGACACCTCTCCCATTGTTCATCTTGATGGCCATCCTCTTTGGGAGGATCTTTCACCTTCTCTACTTGATACAAAAAATATTTCATTATTGAGGTGGAGGTTATTGAACAAATGTCTGCTCTCCCCCAATTGGCCAGAGCCCCTTCTGATCCTCTCCACATTTTTCCTCCAATGAAACCCCTGACAGTAACTTTTATGGTGAATATACAAGTTGAATTGGAAGAGGGATGGCAGCTGCAGAAAACTAGAAATAAGAAAAAGCATGTCAAGATTGACCACATGGAGATGATTTAGTCCTTGAAGTAGGAAGTTTTTACTCTTTTAGAAGAAATTCCCTCACCAGGTTTACTAGAGGGGAAATAAAATCCTCTCGTCATGATTAAGTTCCTATGCTAGAACATAAGGGGTGTGGCTCACCCCTCTCTTCAAAAAGGCTGCTACATCTAAAAAGGAAACATAAAATTTGGTTTTTTCCCCTCCATGAACCTATGGTTCATAAATATCCATAAAAAATTCTTTCTTTGCTAGTTTTTTCCATTTTTCCAATATCAACAACAAAATTTGGCTGCTTTGCAGAAAAGAAATTTCTTGAATTGTTCTCATTAATGACCCTCAATATGTCCATTTCTAATTTGATATTGCTGGAAAGAGAGGTTTTGCTTCTATTTTCTCTGTTGGGTGCACCAAACCTGAAAGAGCTGACCTATGGAATGGCCAAATTGACATCAGTCAGTCTATGTCCTCCCCTGGCTGGTGGGGGGAGATTTTAACAGCATTGCTGATATCTCTGAAAAAAGAGGTGGAAGATCTCCCAATTTCAACAGGCTATCTAAATTTTGTGAAAATGTTCACACAGCTAGCCTGTTTGATTTTGGCTTTCAAGGTCCACCATTCACTTGGAGAAGGGGTAAAAGCTAGGAGAGATTGCACAGATTTTTAGTTAATGATCTCTGGTTCTAGACCTACTTACACACTTTTGTATCCCACCTAAGCTTAGTTGGATCTAATCACAGAAAACTCTAGGTCACCATTACTGGTAGCCCTCCTTCTGGCAAACCTTCCTTTAAATTTCAAAATATTTGGGCGGATCATTCAGGTTTCCTAATCTTATTAAAGAAAATTTGGGTGGAACTACCCACCTTGACTCCCTTATCAATCTGTGGCACCCTCAGAAAATTGTAGCTAAATCTTTGAAGCAATGGAATTGGAACAAGTTTGGAAATGTATTTGAGAATGTGGAGTTAGTTGAAATGTAATTGGCTACCTTGGAATCTGGTTTTGAAGCTGGGGAAGTTGATAAAGCATCCTTGTTGGCCAGGACTAAAAAAGTTCTTATGAAAATTGATAGATTAGAACAATATCTAAGGCAGAAGGCTGCAGTGAGTAAATTTCTGGGAGCGACAGAAACACCAAGTACTATTATGCTTGTATAAAGCATAGAAGAAAATGCAATACTATACATAGAATCAAAGATAAGGATGGCAACTGGATTACTTATTGTTAAAGCATAGCTGAAAATGCTGAAAGTTATTTTATGGAACTCCTCACTGCCCTCTCCAAGAGACCGTTACACTTGACCTGCAAGTCTTCTCGGAGGATCAAAACTCTACTAGGAATCTCCAACTCACTTACCCTCTATCTAAAAATGAAATATGGGAATCTTTACAAGCTATAGAAAGTGTTAGAGTTGCAGGTCCATATGGGTTTACTTCTGCCTTCTATAAGAAATCTTGGCCTATTATTAAAGGGGACGTGGTGGATGCTATCTAAAGATTTTTTTTTTGGGTAACCCTCTTCCTAAGTATTTATTCTGTTGCCTTATGCTCTTATACCCAAAACTACTAATTGTAGCAATTGGGACAATTTCAGACTAATAAGTCTCAGTAACGTGATCTGTAGGATTATTAACAAGATTTATGTTGCTAGGCTTCAACCTCATCTACTCAACCTTATAAGGCCAAATCAAACTGCATTTGTGAAAGGGGGGTTTATTTTTGATAATGTATTGTTGGTACAAGAAATTTATCTGGATATTGATCACCTTTGAAGAGGGGGAAACATGATCTATAAGCTAGATCTGAAAAAAGCATATGATACAATCAGATGGCAATTCATCTTAGATATTCATAAAGATATGGATTTCTCTTGATTTTTGTGTTATCATTTTCATATGGCTACAGCAAAATGCTCACTTAATCCTACTTAATGTTCAATCTACTAGATTCTTCACTGCTACTAGAGGTGTTCAACATGGTGGCACTCTTTCCCCATCAATTTTCATCTTAGCTAAGGTTTACTTCTCAAGAATTATAGATAAGGCTCTATTGAATAAATCTTATGCCATACATCATCACAAATCTATTGTGGATGTCACCCACCTAATCTATGCTGATGACATTATTCTTTTCTCTAATGCCAACGAGTCTGTAGTCAAGTTGATACAACATTGCATTCACCACTTTCAATTGGCATATTGTATGTACTTTAGCGATTTTAAATGCCAACTATCTTTTAGTAAAAAGGCTAATTTTGCAGTTAATAATGGATATCCCAAGTCATTGGATTTACAGCTTCCACCCCTCCCGCTAAATATCTGGGGGTGCCCATTGTTAAGGGCAGAGCCAAAGTGGTGCAATTTGATGATGTCCTCTCCAAAATTGATGCTCAACTAAACTGCAGGACTAATTATTTTCTGTCAAATGGTGGGAAGATTACCCATCTCAAAAGCATCTTAACTTTCTTTCCTTCCTATATACTACAAGTCACTGTTATGAAGAAATCTACCCAACTCCTCTTGGAGAGAAGCTTCAATAGATTTTATGGTCAGGGCAAAGACAACAGATTCATTGGGTTAATTGTAAAAGGTTGCTAAGCTAGCCATGGCTAGAGGGTTTGGTTTCAAGGGCCTCTTGCATCTCCAATAGGTGAATCTGTGTAAACTCTGGAATAAATTTAGGCAGCAACACTCCTTATGGGCATTATACATGAAGGGTAAGTACTAAAAACATTCTAACCCTAGCTTAGTTAGTAGGAAGTTGGGGGACTCCAGAATTTGGGTACAAATACTGAAAGTCCGACAGAAAGCTGAAGGCCTATTTTTATGGAATCTAGGTAATGGAAAAATTCATTTTTAGCTGGAAAATTGGTGCCCTCAAGACATTCTATTGCCCAGACCAACCGAAATCAATAAGGATCTTCTTATTTGTGAATGTTGGAATAGTAACTCATGGTGTGTAGAAACCCTCCATTTCATGATTCATCCTATTACTGTAGTGTGTATTTCTAAAATACAGTTCAATATAGATACTGATGATAAATTGGTATTCATGAACTGCCAATTGCAGACTCTAGCTAGAGTTATCTATGCCAATATGTTCAATTTGGAGGTTGTCCTTTGGAGGAAAAACATTTGTAATAAGTTTCATCTGGAGAACCTTTCAAAAACTGCTTCTTATTGATGATATTCTTAAATTAAAGGCCTGAGAGGCCCTTCTAGATGTCATCTTTATCACACTAAGGCTGAATTAATCCCTCATATTTTCTCCAACTGTAAATTTGCACAGCAGGTCTGGAAGGAGCTAACACAGAACCAGAATATTAATTTACTCTTATTGGGTTGGTCTACATTGGAATCCTGCTGGAAGGAATGGTCTGATCTTAAACTGTTTGTTGTCCCATGTATTGTTCCTTGGTTTCTTTGGATGGCAAGGAACAAAGCTAAATATGAGGACCTCCTCCCAACTTTGGCTCACACTGTCGTTAATTGTAATGCCTTCATAAATAAATTTGTTACACTTAAAGGCTTTCCTGATATATGCAACTCCCTGCAACAGTCTCATAACCCCTCGACCTCTTTCACTATCTCTGAAGTTTTCTGAACTAAGCCTTCACATCCTTATTTCAAAGTAAACACTGATGGTAGCTTCAATGACTCTACTACTAGTTTTGGTAGTATCTTAAGAGATACTAAAAGAATTTGCAAATTGTACTTCTACTGTCTTACCATAACACAAGATGCTGTTGAGACAGAAGATGATGTTGCCTTCTGGGCTATTCAGATTATTGTTTGGATGAAATGGGATAACCTGCTTGTGTAAACTTACTCCACCCTCCTTATACAAATGATTAGAGGTTTTATCCCTAATCCTTAGCATATCTTACAATGGTTAAAAGACATCAACTCCCTCACACAGAAATGCAATTTTACCTTTAATGTTAACATCAGAGAAGGGAACAAACCTGCCAATTGGCTTGCCAGACTTGCTTCCAATTCTGATGGTGTTGTGGTCTCCTCCTCTCCCCCTCCTCCCCTTTCTTTTTTTAACATGGTGACCTCCTTGGAGCTCCATACCTTAGAGTTGTAAGCACTTCAATTTATTAAATTTTTTCCTTTTTGCCAATATATATATATATATACTTGTGTAAGGAGCCAAGCTTCAATTCATTAAAATTAAAGTAAACCAGTTACAATGAGGAAAGAAGAGGGCCTATATAAGGAGGAAACCTCTCAAAACATCGAAAAAGGAGCTCTGATATAAGGAAGTGGCAACAGATCACTTGATAATAAGAAATCAAGTGGGGGAGGAATCCTTCTGCTCACCAAAGATTCTTCAATGTTGAGACCCCTTCTAGCCAGCCAATTGGAAGGTCAGTTACCTTCTCTGTGGATATGAGTGAACATTATAGGGTAGTTCCTCACCAATTGATGAATCCTAGAAATCTAGCTGATTAAGTTCCAGGAGTGTCACAAGAGACCTTGATAATGTTAATAAGCAGCAAGGAGTCAGATTCAACCCACAACTGGTTGAAATGGCAAGATCTGGCTAAATTGAGGGCCCAAAAAACAACTTGACATTCAACTTCGAGGGGATCCATAGCTGTAACAGGAGATTGAAAATACAAGATGCACCTCCCCTTATGAATTTTGAAGACACCACCAATTCCAGCGTACTGAGATTTATAGTTACCATCAATGTTAACTTTAATCCATCCATACTTAGAAAGAGACCAGCAAATTTTCAAAACTTTGGTAATGGAAGGATTAGAAGATGGGCTCAACTCCAACACAGCTCCAAAATTTTTAAATTTAATCAGTTTTTGTACAAAGGCAATACAATTTAGACCCATCTTCGTTGGCTCTAAAGGAGAAGCTTCATACGTCAAGTGGTTTCTAACCATCCAAACAAACCAAGCCACAATGTTGGGGATATCTTGAAGTTTGATTCCCCTCCAATCTTACCAGCAATTATAGAACACCTCCCATGATAGATTCATAGTTGGGACATTCAGCTTTCTAATCATAATATACCAAACTTCTTGTACCCAGAGGGCATGCAAAGAAAAGGTGAGCAGTTTTTTCCTCTTCAGTTAGTCAGAAAACACATCTAGAGGGTCCTCTTAGACCCTTCAATTTCAATATATCATCAGTGGGAATCAATTTTAAGAAGAGTCTCCATTTGAAAAATGACATGGAAGGAGTAAGAAGTTTTTTCCAAATTGTATGACCCCAATCCACCACCTGTTGGGGATGATGAGAAGGTGGTAAGTTCTCCTATTTTCCAGGTTTAACAAAAAGTTTCAGAATATTAGAGATTTGAGGGGGGTTGCAAAAAGTAAGGGTAGGAGTAAGATTCCACTTATCATGTTCCCAAAGGTCCTTCACATTCTTAGGAAAGGCTGGAGCATTTGATCATGATAAAGGCTACCTTCCAAAGACCAATTATCCCACCAGAAGTTTACCAAGCCATCACCTATCTCCCAGACAAACATTTGTTCAGCTTCCTCCCTAATCTGTAACATCTTTTTCCAAATGGGGGAATCCCCCAAACCCAAAGATAATTGGGAAGGGTGTTGATGCTTGCAATATTTTTCCCATAAGAATTCAGCCCAAATGGAGGATTGAGATCTGAATTTAATCCAGAGTTTGTAAAGATTAGTATGCATTATTTGGGGGAAGGACTTGAAGCCTAACCCTCCTTCCATAAAAGGTTTACACACCTTAGCCCATTTAGTCCAGTGTTTTTGCTTCCTTTGACCAGCCCATAGAAATCTATTAAAAATACCTTCCAATAATGTTTGAGTTGTCTTTTTCAAAATATTCATTAACATAAGATAAGATAAAATAGCAGATAGAACACTTTTCAGAAGGGTTATCCTACCCCATTGGATAAAAAAGAATTCTCCCATGCTTGTAGTTTACTTTGAATCTTTTCAAAAATATGATCAAATTGAAAGTTTTTTGTTCTTCCTTTGATAAGAAGTACCCCTAGATATTTCACAGGAAGATGGCTATTGGTAACTCCAGTGAAGTCAAAAACCCAAGTCCTTAACTCACTTTTGCATTGTTTGCTGAAGATGGTAATGCACTTTCGATCATTCAACTTCATTCCAGAGACATCCTGAAATTTCTCCATGCTTTGCATGAATAATCTAACAGCAGATTTGGAAGCTTTTGAAAATATAATAATGTCATCAGCAAAAACCAAATGATTAATTTAGATGGAAGATCTATGACTATAAAGGGAGTGGGGTTTCGTTGCTGTCATCTCATTCAAATTTCTGGATAAGTAGTCAAAAACCAAAATAAATATTGTAGGGGAAAGGGAGTCACCTTGTTTGATACCTCTTGATGCACTGAAAAACCCATGTGAAGTTCCATTAATGAAGACAGAATGGAAATTATTAGCCAACCATCTATTGATTAGAGAGATAAAGGAAGGGAAGAAACCTCTGACAATCAGAACTTGTTCATTAAACTTCCAACTGATTGTGTCATATGCCTTTTTGATATCCAATTTTAGAATAAAGTTACCTCCTCTAGTGATTCTATCAAAATCCAATACCAACTCTTGAGCCAAGAGAACATTATCAACAATACTTCTATCCTTGATGAAGACTGCTTGATTCTTGCAGATAAGCTAATGAAATGGGGTTGTAATCTATGGACCAGGACTTTGCTTATTATCTTTGAAATAATAGAAGTGATGTTAATGGGTCTGAAATTTTCCCATTTGTGAAGAGTTTTTTCTTTGGGAACCAAAGTAATAGAAGAGGAGGAGAAATATTTGGGGAGATCAGCCCCCCAGAAAAAGCTTTGGATTGTTGCAATGACATCACCCTTCACAATCAGCCAGGCCATTTTATAAATGTCTACTATGAACTCATCAGGTCCAGCTACTTTTGTGCTGTCAATAGAATTCAGTGCTTCCCATATTTCATTTTCATCAGGAATATCAGTGAGAGAGAGGCTTTGGGTGAACTCCCTTTCCTTATAAAATAAGGTGTATTGAATGACAGGTTGAGAGGCAGGAGTTTGTTTGAGAATGATTTGAAAGTATTGAACAACATTACCAGCTACGCCATAAGCTGTAGTAGTCCAGTGACCCTCTTGAGAAAGTATTTTATGAATGGTGTTGCATTTCCTCCTATAGTGATGCAAGCATTATAATAGTTAGAATTTCTATCCCCATCACAAAATTTCATTCAGTTGGCCTTTTGAGCATAGAAGTCTTCTTGCATGTTGATAGCATCCAACAGATGTTCATTAGCAGATTGAAGATCCATTTCAGACCCAATGTCAGAGGTCATGAGCTGTTATAACTGTAATACCTTCTGCTCAGTTCAAGGACTGTACTATCAATGTTCCCAACCACCTGCCAATTCCATTTAGAAAGATGTTTACTGACTTTTTTATGTAAAAGCCAAAGTTTGGTACCAGGGATGTGATGATGAACATCTGCCCAAGCCATAGAGACTTGATTAAGAAAATCCTCATGCATGGACCACATATTGAGATATCTGAACTTGGCTTTACTTTTAGAAGTGTTGGAAGATATCTGAATAAGTAAGGGTCTATGATCAGACCCACTCATAGCCAAGTGTTGGACAATTGTATCTAAAAAATCTCTGAACCAAAAATCATTCACCAAAACTCTATCCAGCCTCTCCCACATCTTCCCCCTTCTCCAAGTGTGCTTAGGACCAATAAAGCCCAAATAAAAAAGTATAGCAGACTGAATATTTTCATTGAAAATGTTCATAAGATTAATATCAGGAGATCTCCCACCCTTCTTCTCACTAGGTGAAGAGAGGCAATTGAAGTCAACCCCAACAATCCAGAATTCCCTTATAGAATAGCTGAAATCTTGTAATTATTGCAAAAGTTCATGCCTAGCAGTGGATGTACATCCAGCATAAATGAAGTTGGCAAAGCCATTATAGTGATTTAAGTTAATCTTCAAGTGGATAAATTGGTCTCCCTCTTTAAGGACAGTACATTGGATTTCTTGTCTGCAAAAAAACCAAATTTTACTATTAGTGTTGACAATAAGCTGAAATTCGGGGAACTTCCTCACAATTTTGTTGATATGTTTAGTTATCCTTGGTTCAAGTATTGAAATGATCCAAGGTTTATACTTCCTATTAAGGGTCAGAATTCTATTAAGGGATTTAAGATGTGCTAATCCCCTAACGTTCCAACAGATTATGTTCATTAACCAATTGAGGTGGATTTTCCTCTCCTCTTAGTTCTAACAGTGCTAGAAGAGAGAGGGAGGTCTTCCTCCAAAGAAGATGAAGAAGGAAGTAGGTTCTTTAGTTCCAAAGGAATTTTCTTATTATTTGTTTTCTGAATTTGCCATCCCTCTTCTAAATTTTTGGCCAATTGCAATAGCAAAGGGTCTTCCTCTGGTATCTCGGTAGTTGTTTCCCTTTGATCAGCAGAGAGTGTTGGAAGTGCAGTACATTGGATCTGTTCAATTTGAGTAGATTGTGGGATGAGGTGAAGTTGCTCAGTCAGGGGTTTTTGAACATTTTGAAGAGAAATATTTGGTTCCACAGCCTCTTTCTCCATATTTTGAAATAATTTAGCCAACTAGTAAAGTGTTTTCCTGAGTCCTTGTCCCTGGAAATTCAGAATCTTAGGCAGCAATTCCAGCAAAAACTGGCAACTCAATACCATGTGGCTCTAAACCCTCAGAATTAGGTCTAGGGAGCTTCCTTCTGAGGTTTGGATGAAGTCTAAAGCACTTCTCTTCAGTATGGCCAAACATTTTGCAGTGATGACAATAATAAGGTCTTTGTTCAGCTATAATTTTCTGCCAATATCCACTATGCTCAATACCTAACCAAATTTCCTCCACAGCTGATAAAGTAATATTTCTTTCAACCAAAATTCTAGCTACTGAGGGTCTGGATAAATTGAAGGTGGGGGCATCCAACTTCAAAGGTCTTCCCAAACCTTTGCCAATGTTGAAGAGAACTTTGTGGTTGAAGAAATGTAGTTTAAGTATAAGTAACTTAAGCCAAATGGGGACAATGGGTAATTCTTTTCTGGGGTTAAAATCAGGAGTAGACCTACGTTGTAGAATGTCCTCCTTTTGGTTTAAGTTACCTGGATTTAAACTACATTTCTTCAACCACTAAGTAATTCTTTTCTGGGTTCAAACTATTATAAATTCACCTTAAATGGTAAATCAAAATAGATTGTTTAGAAAAGATTCTAGCATAGCCTTCTTCCCTTGTGAGACTGATGAGAACATGCCTTTCATCAAGTAGGCCTACTTTCCAGGCCCCTTTAAATTTCACTCCATCAAAAAATATTCTCACAGATTCCATTTTAGGATGGCCCAGTTGAAATTTACCAATTAAGGTGAATTTATAATAGTCAGTTAGTCCATTTAGGTCCTCTTCAGTAAAGTAGATAACCATTTTCCCTCTTTTCTTGCATATAGGTTTGAAAGGAGGAACATTACCCTCATGATACTCTTGAGGAAAAACCAATTTATCAGGACTTTGAACTTTATCATATCCTTTCCCAATAATGTCAGCAAAAGTGGCCTTGGCCCGCTGAATATTTTTGGCTATATATATTGTATTAGGGACAGCCATCTCTGAAAAGACCCCCAGCACAGTAATTAGCAAAAGCTCTATGCTATGGAACTACACTGGAGGAGCTGGGTTGTTGATTTCAAGTAAATGAGCAGTAGATGAAGAAGTAGAGCAGCAAAAGGAGCAGTAGAGACAAAATAGTAGAGAGAAACTGAAGTAACCAGACAAAAAATCAGCAAACAGTGGGGCTAAGCAATTGAATAGTATTTTTTGATAAAAAAACCAAAGCCTGAGAAGTGGAAAAGAGTAAGAGAAAAGTAGAACTTGCAAAAAATAGTGATGAGAGGAGAGAAAACTAGTTGAACTTGATGAGGCAGCAGAGATTAGGCCACTAGCAACAATAACTAGATCCATTCTGTCGANTCAACTTATTAGTTAACCAAACCACTGTAAAACATTCCATAACTCTCCAAATCTAAATAAGTATCTCATCAAGGACTAAAACTTTACCTTATGCATGTTCCTCAAAGACAAACTCTAATTCACCCTTTTGGATCAAACAATAATAAATCTTATTATGTTGTTTTATAATAATCTCGAAAAATATTTTTCATATAATTTTGATTAAATAATCTCTTAAACTAACATTTTCATCTTCCCTTACAACCTTCATCATGAACAGAGATATTACTTCAATGTCTAATGCATATACCATGATAAAGTTCTACAGGTGTGTTCTCTTCAGCCTTAATTGCTCTCTCTCTCTCTCTCTCTCTCTCTCTCTCTCTCTCTCTCTATATATATATATATATATATATATTTATGAGAAAAGAGCAACTAAGGCCCCTTACATGTTAATAACGAACAAATGGGGATTACAAGAGTTGGAGAGATATATACCCTCCCAAAAGCAAAAACTGAAATAGGGAACACATGAGTATGGATACATAAAAAGAAATTACACACAAGGACCAGCAGTAAAGTCTAACACTATGTAACTCAATACCTTCCCCCAAGGGTCTACCTCCCATAGCAGTTACATACATTTGATATAGGGGAGTGCCAAATTTTCACCATTCAGCAGGAATTTTTATTCAGGTGTAAGTGTCAACCCAACAAAAGTTTGTTCAGTATTTCTACCCTGGGAGGCAAGCCAATGAGCTGGACAAATACCCTCTCTAGGAATATAATTGATATTGATCTTGTATCTCGGTAGTAGGGCTAATAACAAATTGTTCCATCTAGTTATATTCCAAGGAGCGGTTTCATCATGAAGGAGGATTTTAATGTAATTATTAGAATTTGTTTCTATGATCAGAGGACCCATGTGGCAGTAAGAAGCAATTCTGATGGCCCAGTAGATAGCTATGAATTCTGCCTCCAGAGCATCCATTGCCACAGTAGGAGTAGTGAAATATAGAATGGGAGATCCATGAGAGTTCATGAAGATTCCCCCAATACCAGCACAACCATCTGAGAAGCTTCCATCCGTGTTGACCATCAACCAACCAGTAGGGGGAGGACTCCAAAGAATTAGTTTGAAAGACTGAAGGAGAGGAGTATTGTTTCCTGGAGTCCAGTGCTTTATAACATTAGGTAAGTGATGAAACTTGATCAATTTCTGAATATAAGAGATACAATTAAGAATCACAGATTTTGACCCTGAAAACTTCTCGTCAAATTTTTTGTGGTTTTTGTACATCCATATGAACCAAGCCACAATACATGGTATCACCTAAAGGTTGTTGTTATGCCAATCTTCCCAGCTAGCAGAAAATTTAAGCCAGCTTAAATTCTGACTATTAATATTCAAGATCTTGATTAAACCTGACCAAATTTCTTGTTAGATGGCACATGAGATAAATAGGTGATCTAAGGTTTCTTCAGCAGCACAGCAAAGTGGGCAGATTGAAGGTCCTGTCAACCCTTTCATCTTTAAAATATCATTTGTAGGCAGTAAGAAATGCCAGAGTCTCCAGCAGAAAAAGTTCATAGAGGGAGTTAGGAATTTACCCCAAATGGCTTTACCCTAAGGCATCTGGTTCCAATTAAAGAAATGATATATATATATATATATATATATATATCTGTGTGTGTGTGTGTGTGTGTGTGTGTGTGTGTGTTTGTAACTAAGAAAGGGAAATCTATTAAGTAACAGAGGGGGTTACAACTCTGAGATAGGGAGCCTCGTTGAGGTCTCCATTTAGCAAAAAGAAAGCGGGGGAAGGGGAGTTTGAAAATAAAGAACCCTCAGAAATACACTCTATTCTACCAAGCTAATAAGAAGGCTTATTAACTTCTCTATAGTTTAAAAAAAAAATAAGTGGTAGCAATCCATGGAAGATTGGATGATTTTCAGCAATTATAAAATAGGTCAGGGGGAGCATCACCAGCAACCATTTGGTCTCAATTCATCTTAACAACAATTGGACACCCTAGCAAACAGAAGCTGCTTCAGCCTCTATAGAATCTTGGGCAATCAGAGTAGAGTAGAAAAATAGTTGACAAGTCCCAGTGAAATCTCTAAATACACCACCAAAGCCAACCCTAGAGCTAGGTAAGCTTCCGTCAGTATTTAACTTGATAAAAAAAGTGGCAGGTTTTCTCCAAAAAACCATAGAGATAGTAAAAGTGGTAGGGGAGTGAGAATGCCGAATACTACATATTTTAGGAAATCCTTCATATTCGATTAATTTGCAAATGAAAACTTGGCAGTTAACTAGAGTATAAAGCACAAAAGGGAACATGTCTTCAAACTTTGCCTTATTTCTAGCCATAAATAAGAACCAAGTACAAATAAAAGAAATAAGTCCAAGTTTGACTTTGTGCCAACCAAAACAACAGGAGTTGCTTTAATCTCTAGAGAATCTTGGGCAATTAGAGCAGAGTAAAAAAATAGTTAATAAGTCCTAGTGAAATCTCTAAATACATCACCAAAGTCAGCCCTATAGCTAGGGAAGCTGCCGTTAGTATTGAACTTGATGAAAGGTTGGTCAGGTTTTCTCCAAAAAACCTTAGAGATAGTAAAAGTGGTAGGGTAGGGAGAATGTTTAATACTGCATATTTCAGTAAATCCTTTATATTTAATTAATTTGCAAATGAAAGCTTTATTGTTAACTAGAGTATGTAGCACAAAAGGGAACATGTCTTCAAATTTTGCCTTATTTCTAGCCATCAATAGGAACCAAGTACAAATAAAAAAAACATGTCCAGGTTTCACTTGGTGCCAACCAAGCCAACAGAAAGTAAGAGTCAACCAATCCCGAGTAATCAGGTTAACCCCCAAATCATTGGTGGTGAGGTCCTACCAAAAATTCAGCGCATAGTTACATTTAAGGAAAAGATGTTGTAGAGACTCTTCAACAGCTTGACATAAATGGCAATTGGAAGGGCATCCACGAACCTTTAGTTTAAGGAAATCATAAATAGGAAGCAGCTTATGATAGGTTCTCCAGCTGAAGAATGACAAAGGAGTTAGGGATTTGTTTTATATAGATTTCCACGAAGGAACAGACTTCCAGCTGAAAAGTTTGAAGTAGATGACTTTAGATGGAGTCTGCAATCTACTAGAGTTCAGTACCAACTTATCTTATTGGTTTCTATTGAATTGTACCCTAAAAATAATGGAAAAAATAATTGGATCCAACAATGACCGAAGGGTCTCCTCATACCAGGAATCTCAATTCCAGCAAATAGCCAATAAGAGATTGGGATGAAAAGCAGTTGTTCTAGGCATTAACAAATCTTGGAGGCACCAATTATCTAACCAGAATAGAATACTACCATTAAGCCTGATACACCAAAAATATATGCATTTTTAGACACATATTTTATACTTATTTTTGGTGATACTACACCTTGATGGAAAGTGTTTTGATGTTTTTTGCAGGTTGTTGATTTTTAGGACTTAAAGCAAAAAGGAAGCAAAACGGATGGAATTTGGAGTGAAAATGACGTTTTTGAAGAAGTACTCATCGTCGACCGCACCAAGGGCAGTACCAATGGTTTAGAAAAACAGAACAATTGAAATTTTTACTCAGCACTGACGGTGTCAGACTAGTGTCGACGTCGCCAAAGGCGGTTCAGCCCCCGTTTCGAGAAGGTTTGATGTATTTGGATTATTTTTGAAGATTTTTTGGAGGCACCTTTTGGAGAACAAAACTTGGGCTTTATTTAGGGCCAAAATGCATCAGGAAATGTACTACTTTTCACTCTAAAACATTCCACCACGCTCCATTTTTGCCATTCTTCATAATCCATCTTCATTCCACCACCATATTACAGTCCATTAGTTATTTTTATTTTATAGGTTAGAGTTTGTGTGGTGAGGTTTAGTGTGAATCTTTCTGTAAGAGTGTTGGAGAAGGAGAAAAATGAGAGATATCTTTTTCTTGTATTTCTAAGGAAAGGCTACAAGGGATTTACCTTGAGAAAGAGTTTCAGATATGTTTTGTTTGTTTATTAGTGTTGTATAAACTTAATTTTATATATGAAATTTGTGTTCTTTTTGCGTCTTTCTCATGAAATCTGAGTAGTTCCCTCTACCTTTCTCTCTACTCTGAGATATGGTGAAATGAAGAGATAATATGATTTGTATTAAAATATAAAATAAATTGTGATGATTTTTCAACTCCAAACTTAATTTACATTTTGATTTGGCCAATTGAGTTGCTAAATTATGTTGTGAAACATATGATCCGAGAAATGAAGTATGAGTTCTACAACAGAGTGAGGATCACATTTCATTTTATGGACGAGAAATTCATTGATGGAATTAAGTGAAAATATATAGGAAAATATTCTTTGTTGGCTGTAGAATTGGAGAATTTTTAGGGTGACAGACTAAAATCCTCTATTCAGTCTTAGTGTTTAAAAATTAAAGCAAGAGTTAGCCTTCAGGTGAAGGGAAGTGGGAGGTCTGAAGTGGGAGCTGGTATCCTCCTAGCCTAGCTACGGATTTAGGGACTAAACCTGGGATTATCCAATGATTTTCTATGAACTGTATCAGCGTGGAGAAATATAATTGCTCCTATTTGGCACAATACATATTATAAGCATTTATCTCATCTCATTTCACCAGAACCTCATTATAGTGGGAAGGATGCTTTTTCACATAAGAAATCTTCATTACGTAAACATAGTTAATAGATTAGTATTTACTTATTAAACATTACATTTTTTTGCTAATAATTAAGTACTCTTTTTTTAATAACATCTTAATATTTGAAATTAGTGATAATTATTTCATTTGATTTTCTGTAAATTTCCTAATAAAACTTATCATTGTCAATTTACACCTTCCCCGTGGGATTGAAATTTGGTAGAATCCCATTATTAATCACCTATTACATAGAAAGTTCTTTATCACTTGATAACGATACATATACTTGCGTAGAATCCCATTATTAATCACCTATTACATATATTTACACAACTTACTTTCTACATATATTTTAGAAAACTTACTTTTTATACAAGGATCAAGCTTTTAGCGTTGCAGTGGTGTCAACTTCATAAATCCTTATATATAAAAAAATTCGGATCAAATTTTTGGCGCCAATGCATGGGAAAGGTAACGATTAAATTTAGGTAAATTAAATAGTTATGATAAATTAGGAAAGTTACAGATAATATATATACAATAAAAATATATAAAAATAAAAATATATATAAAAAAATCAAAAATCCAAAAAGAAATTTATTTAAGAGTGTTTTTTTTAAAGAATTTTACTTGGCTCACTTTATTTGCTTATGCAAAATATTAGACATGAAGGCTTAGTACCTTACGAGTCAGAGTTAGAACGTACTATTAGAAAAATTCAAAAATAATAAAGAGAAATTAAAAATTAAAAAAAATGGCAAATAACTTAGAAAATCTAATAAATGAGAATCGAGAAAGACCTTTAAAATAATCTTCGAATCTAACAGTAGATGAACTTCACTTGACTATTCAAGATTCTGATGTTGCTACTAATTCATTTGAACTTAAACCTGTTATTATCCAAATGGTACAAAATAATAAGTTTGGAGGATCACCTACTGAAGATCCTAACTTACATCTTGCTAGTTTTCTTGACATTGGAGTCTCTAATGATGTTGTTAGGCTTATACTTTTTTATTTTTCAATAAGGGAAGTCAAAGCTTGATTAAAATCATTAGCACCTAGATCTATTAGAAATTGGGGAGAATTATCACAAAAATTCTTCGCTAAATATTTTCCACTCTTGAAAATTACTAAGCTTAGAAACGATATTACATCTTTTTGTCAGTTTGAAGGAGAATCAATATTTGAAGCCTGAGAAAGTTTTAAAGATCTTCTTAGAAAATGTCCACATCATGCTTTGTCAGATTGGTTAGTAATTCGAACCTTTTACAATGGATTAGTAGGATCACTAAGATCTATTATAGATGTTGCTGCGGGTGGATCATTATTGTCAAAACCTTTTGATGAAGCATATTCTTTAATTGAAGAAATGACTACTAATAATTTTCAATGTCCCTCTGAAAGGGTAAATCCTAAGAGAGTAGTCAATATTCATGATTCTGATGCAATTTTTTTTTTGTCATCTCAAATTGCTGGTATTTTTAAAAGATTGATCAAATAGGAGTGAACTATTCTCAAATCACCCCAGTACTAGAGGAAAATTCACTAGGATAGATTATTGATACTCAACCATCTTATGAAACCTTAAACTCCATAAATAATCAAAATAACAGTCCCTATTTTAACTATTTTAACCGTGGATGGAAAAATCACCTTAACTTTAGTTGGAGTAATCATGACAATCCGGTGAATCCATCCGAAAATCTGAACAATTAAGGAAATTCTATTTTTTGACCTTATTATGCTCCAGGATTTAACTCCAATCCTAGTCCAAAAGTTAAGGAAAAGAAGTTGATGATGGAAGAAGTAATGTTGAATATGGAAAATCAAATACAAAATCAAGGGGCTGCTATTAGAGATATTGAAAATCAATTAGGACATATTGCTACTGCACTTAGTAATAGACCTTCTGGAATTCTTTCGAGTACTGTGGAATTTAGTCCAAAAGATCAGAATAAAGAGCTAATTAAAGTTTTTCAATTACAAAGTGGAAAAGAAGTTGAAACAAGGTTCCAAAGAGAAACTGAAGTTAATGAAAAGAAGGAAGAAATGGAAAATGATCAACATGAAAATGAATAAACATAAGTTCTTTTAGAAAATTCATTACCTCCATTTCCTCAAAGACTGAAGCTGAAAAATAAATATAAACAATTTACAAAATTTATGGAAATCCTTAAGAAATTAACGATAAATATTCCTTTTTTTGAAGCTTTGGAACAAATTCCAAGTTATGTGATATTTACGAAGGATGTACTAAATAAGAATAGAAAGTTTACAGATCAAGAGACCGTTGTACTTAGTGAAGATTGTAGTGCTATTATTCAAAAAAAAACTTCCTGAAAAATTAAAAGATCCTGGTAGTTTTATTATACCTTGTGCAATTGGTGAAAAGTTTTATACAAAAGCTTTATGTGATTTTGGAGCGAGTAGCAATCTTATGCCCTTATCAATTTTTAAATGTTTAAATTTGGGAGAAATTTCCCCTAGTACTGTAACTCTTCAGTTAGCTGATCGATCAATAACTTATCCAAATGGAGTTACAGAGGACATACTAGTAAAAGTGGATAAATTTATTTTCCCTATAAACATTATAGTATTGGATATGGAAGAAGATAAAGAGATTTCTATTATTTTAGGGAGACCATTTCTTGCAACAGGAAGAGCTATAATAGATGTACAAAAAGGAGAATTAATAATGAGAGTTAATGATCAAGAAGTAAAATTTAATATTACAAAAGCTACAAAAAGGTGAATTAATAATGAGAGTTAATGATCAAGAAGTAAAATTTAATATAGCAAAAACTATGAAATATCCAATAATAAAATAAGATAATCAATGTTTAAGGGTGGAAGTAGCTGGTTTCTGAGTTGAACAGTTTAAGAATGAGCTGAAGATAAATTAAAGCAAGGATAAATTTTTGAGAATGAAGATGAAATAAAAGGAGAAGATTTAGATCATATTCAGGGCAAATTTGAAACATTAGACTTATTGGAAAAAGATAGTAAAAAATCTTATTCCTTCAAGTATTAAACCACCTAAACTTGAATTAAAGATATTACCTGCCCATTTATAGTATGTATTTTTAGGAGAGTCATCTACATTATCTCTTGTTAAATCTTCCGAGTTAACTAAAATTCAAGAACAAAAGTTGATAGACATGTTGAACAAGTATAAAAAGCCTTTTGGATGGACTTTAGCAGATATTAAAGGAATTAGTCATTCAATTTATATGCACAAAATTTTATTAGATGATAAATTTGAACCTAACACTGATCCTCAGAGAAGATTAGACCCAATAATGAAAGAAGTTGTTAAAAAGAGATTTTAAAATGGTTAGATGCTGGAATTATATATCCTATTTCAGATAGTGCTTAGGTAAGCCCAATTCACTATGTTCCAAAGAAAAGAGGAGTGACTGTTGAAGAAAACAAGAAAAATGATATAATACCAATAAGACAAGTTACTGGTTGGCGAATTTGTATTGAATATAGAAAACTAAATATGGCCACCAGAAAAGATCACTTTCCTTTACCCTTTCTAAGCCAAATGTTGGATAGATTGATTGAAAATAAATATTATTGCTTTTTAGATGGACATACTAGTTATCACCAAATTTCAATTACTTCAGAGGATCAAGAGAAAACAACATTTACAAGCTCATGTGGAACATTTACTTTTTGTAGAATGTTTTTTGGACTATGCAATGCACCTGCAACATTTCAAAGGTGCATGATGTCAATTTTTAGCAATTTTATAGAACATGGAATGGAAGTGTTTATTGATGATTTTTCTATATTTGGGACTTCGTTTGAGTTATGTCTTCATACTTTAGAAAAAGTTCTGGAAGTATGTGAAAAAGTCAATGTAGTATTAAATCTAAAAAAATTTCAATTTATGGTTGCAGGAGGTATTGTGCTTGGGCATAAAAATTCTGAAAAAGGCATGGAGGTAGATCATGCAAAAATCCATGTTATAGAAAAATTACCACCACCTACTAATGTTAAAGGGGTGAGAAAATTTTAGGACATGCTGGTTCTTACAGACGCTACATAAAGAATTTTTCAAAAATAACTAAGGCGCTATGCCAACTTTTAGAAAAAGATAAGAAATTTGATTTTGATGAGGAATGCATAGAAGCATTGGAATTATTAAAGAAAAAAATAGACACTGCTCCTATAATAGTACCACCTGACTGGAAAAATCTATTTGAAATAATGTGTGATGCTAGTGATTATGCTATTGGGGTTGTATTAGGACAAAGGCACGACAAAGTTTTTAAAGTTATATAATATGCTAGTAAGACTCTAAATGATGTTCAAATTAATTATACTACTACTGAAAGAGAGTTATTATCTATTATTTATGCCTTTTATAGACTTAGTCCTTACTTAATGGGAACTAAAATGTATAGTGCATTCAATCATTATAATATTAAATACTTAATGCAAAAGAAGGATGTTAAACCAAGATTAATTAGATGGATACTTCTATTGGAAGAGTTTGAATTTATCATGATTTACAGAAAGGGAAATGATAAACAAATAACAGATCATTTGTCTAGAATAGATATAAAAATTTTAACTAATTTTTAATATGAAATCTTACAAAACTCCCCAGATGAACAGTTATAAAGTATTGATGAAATGAATGGACTGTGATATGCTGATATAGTGAATTATAATGTAAGTGATATTTTACCACCTGTTATGATAAATCCACAACTAAATAAATTTAGATATGATTCAAAAGACGTTTTTTGGGATAACCCATATTTATATAAAAATTGAAAGATCTAATTATTAGAAGATGTGTGCCTTATGAAGAAACTCAATAGGTAATTGAAAGATGCCATGATTCTGAATTTGGAGGAAATTTTGGAACAAATATAAATGCATATAAGATTTTGTAAGCTGGATTTTATTGCGTACTATTTTTTAAATATATTAATTATTATATTAAAATGTGTAATAGATGTCAACGAGTAGGAAATATTTCTAAAAGAACTGAAATGCCTCTAAATTACACATTGGAAGTTGAAATTTTTGAAGTGTGTGGATTAGATTTTATGGGATCATTTATGCCTTCACTTAGAAACTTATATATATTACTTTTTGTTGATTATATGTCTAAATGGATTGAAGCTACTGATGTACCCAGATGTGATGTTCATAGTGTTTTTAAATTTTTAAATAAAAATATTTTTGCAAGATATGAAATGCTGAGAGTAATTATTACTGATGGAGAATCTCATTCAAGGAATAGGAGAATCAACAAATTAATTAAGAAATATGATATTATGCATGGATTCTATACTACTTATCCTCCTTAGACTAGCAGCCTAGCAAAGATATCAAAGCGTGAAATTAAACGTATTTTAGAAAAATCTATAAATCCTTATAATTTGGATTCGTCTGCTACACTAGATACTGCATTATGGGCATATAGTACTGCTTATGAGACACTTATAGGAATTACCCCATACAGACTGATATTTGGAAAAAACATGTCACTTATCAGTAGAATTAGAGTATAAAGCATTTTGGGCTAATAAGGAATTTAATTTTAATCTAAAAGTTGCTGGTGAGAAAATATTATTGCAACACAATGAACTTGAGGAAATAAGAAATGAAACATATGATAATGTAAAAATCTAGAAAGACAAAATGAGAATATAGCATGATCAAAAGATTATTCAGAAGAAATTTGAACATGGACAAGGAGTTCTATTATATAATATAAGATTGAGGTTATTTCCAAGAAAACTAAAATCCATATGGTTAGGACCATTAAAGTGATTAAAGTCTATCATTATGGAACTGTTGCTATTAAAGATCCTAACACTGGAAAGGTATTTAAAGTTAATGGGCATAGTCTAAAACATTATTATGAATGGCGCATACCTAAATTTAAAGAAGTTTTAATGTTAAGTCAACCCAACAAAATAAATCGTGTGTCTAGCTGACGACTTTAAACCAAGCGCTTTGTGGGAGGGAACCCATACATATAAATCTATGTATTACTATTTTGTTTGAAAAGTGTCTTATATATTAGTAGATAATAATCCTACATAATTGTATTTATTATAAATTAAGTCAAATATTGGTATTGAAAAAAAAAATGGAATTAAATTGAACGAAAAATGAAAGCCGCAAAATTTGGCCACAAGAGCCGACAGTGCCCAAGAAAACAGACCTTAGCGCCGACAGTGCCAATCGGAATTGCCGACAATGCCGAGAAGGGTTATTTGGGTTCAAACAACATTTGAAAAACTTTGGTGAGATATTGCACCATAATAACTTCCATGAGGTGTTTTTAAAGTCCTAAAAACTTCCTAGGACGCCTAGAAACTTCTTATTATTGGATTTCATGGCTTCCAATTCCAGAAATACTTCAAGGTATGGAGTTTTCAATGGAAGAAAGTTTATTAGTTTCAATGCACAAGGATTACACGATAAATTTATAATGAAGAAGATATTGATCAAGGAGAGAGGATTTATTAATTATGGATTGATCAATTCAAGTGCTCCGGTTGATAAGATCATTTTGCAAAGGCGATGGGAAGTTCTGTGCTACAGTACCACTGTGGCTGTTGTGCCTGTAGTGAAAGAGTTCTATGTAAATCTACATGGAATTACCCTTAGATTTGTCTTAGTATGAGGTAAGGTTGTACCATTTACTCCTGCAAGGATTAATGAATTGTATATGATAGAAAATGTTTCAATCTGTCATTATACAAATCTCATTTCTACGCGAGATTTGATGCAAGATGTTTATATATTTCTAACAAATGATAGTGATACATGGGATGTATGAGATGAAGGATATATTAGTTTTCTTGCTTCATCACTTAATCCAACTTCGAAGCAGTGGCATTTTTTTATTTGTGCAAATTACTCCCTACAATGAAGATTAGTAGAGTCACCAAGGAAAGTGCTACTTTAAACTATTATGATCAAATGGAAAAACCTGTTGATATAGGATTAATAATATTTAAATTTGTTATGTGTATCATTATGAATGGGCCAATTTATGGACATTGGCATCGTTTTACAATTTTTCTGATTTGCAATCAATCCGAAGTGTCATATGAAAGTTGGGAAAAACTTTTACTACCATGGGAGCCCATGATCCCTATTGATGATTAGTATGTTGGTAATGGAAATGAAAGACTAAATGCTATTATGGATCATTCTTCATATGCTTCAACTCAATTAATACCACCAACAGTATTAAGTTCGCTTACTTTAGAGAAGAAATTGAAGAAAATTGAAAGGGAACTTCAGAGTTTTATGAATACAGTGGGAGATCTTAAGTACCATTTTTATCACCTTGATTAGAGAATGAAAGAAAATTTTGATCATATTTGAATATTTGAAGCATGATTAGTTCGGATGTTTAAAAATAATGGGTGGATTGATTCCGAAACTGCTAATATGCAACAGTATAACAATAATTTTGATTATATTTTTCACTTATATTTCCTTATTTTACACTTAAAAAGAACTTGATCCTGAAGAAAATAACTATTTAACTTTTAATTTATTTATATTTGGATACTACGCAAGTATACGTGTCGTTATCAAGCAATATATGACTTTTTGATTAAGACCTGAATATCGAACTCATAGGGAAGATAGGCAATATGCACTTTTTGGAAAATTTTGTATTTTTAAAAATATAATTATTTAAACTAAAGATGTTTTCGTATTAAAGAAAGTTTAAATATTTTTTGTAATTTTAATATTTTGACAAAAACAATACAAACTTAAAAAGATAATTAAGTTTTTGTAGCAGAAAAATACTAAATATTAAAATATCTTTCTCCCTTTCATGAATTAGTAATAAGTATAGGAATTCTGTTATGGAAGTAAGCATATTATGTTGTGCCAAATATGAGCAATAATATCCTTTACCATTACTAGAGATGCTATAAGGAACATTGGCTAATTTAAAGTTTGAATTGTTTTGAAGATCTGCTAGACAAGGAAGATACTAGCTCTCACTCTAGAGTTCCCTTGATTCCCTCCACCTAGGGGCTAACATCTCATATCAGGACCTGAAATAATAAACCAAGTTGGGGGCTTTAACCTATCACTTTAAAGTCCTCTAACTCTAAACCCTTCAATGAATATTTCCCTAATTATTTGCACTCAATCATATGAACTACATTCTCATTCATACAATCTTTTGTGATTATTTCCAATTGTTGACTGAGCAATACCATCCTGGTTCTTACATGTTCCCACAACAAAATTTAACATCTGGGTTGACCAAATCAAGAGTAAATAAAGTACATGGATTTAAATCATCACAAATTCTTTCAACATTAAAGATCAATACTCTTCACAACTTCCATCCAACACTTAATTACTTATCATTTTAA
>JXCR01114700.1:292583-331461 GCA_002079205.1 Phalaenopsis hybrid cultivar | reverse complement strand
CGCATCGAGAGATATATATATATATATATATATATATGAAATTTTTAAACATTACTGATATTTATATCATACTTAATGATAAGAATACACTAAGTCAAATATTGTAATCGGAAGAACTAAGTTGAACCTATTCATGTACATATTCTTATAATTAATAAAAGAATATCTATAAGACAATCTATATTGATGTTGTTGATACTTGCAATGTGATGGTTATATAAAATAAACTTTTTATTATTAAACTTATGAAAGCTCTATATGAAAAATCTTTTATGACACAAAAATATATATATTTGTCCAAATAGAAAGTAAAACTAAAATGCATGGCTATAAGGGTTGCTTATATTTGAGCAACAATTAAGCAGAGTTTAACCTAAATCCTACCAACAACCAAAAAGGACCACTTTAAACCTCACAATATCTTAGATTTGGGTTCCTCTCCAATGTTGCCATAAATTTCTCACTTAGGAGTTGTTTATTAGAAGGATTTGTGTAGTATTTAATTATGATTTAACCTAAATCCTACCAAAAAACTAAAAATGACAACTTTAAAACCTACAATAACTTAAATCTAGTTCATACTCTTTTTGTGCTAAATTGCTCATTAAGGGTTTTTGGTAGCAGGAATTCAGCAGCATTAATCAAGATTAACCTAAATCCTACTAATCAACAAAAATGATAAAATAAAGCTCTAAATGATCTTAAATTTTGTTTCTCTTCCATTTTGCTTTAAATCCTGGATATTGCTTAAACATCTAAAATGACAACTTTAAGCCGTGCATGATCTAAAATCCCATTTCTCCAGCTTTCTGTCTTAAATCTCAGATATAATAGATGAAATTTGAAGAAGGATTTACAGATTTTACATAAGGTGATGCAGCGTGAAGTGGGGTGCAAGGAAAGGTGTGAAATATGAGTGTTAATTGAGTGGGACGTAGAAGTAGAGTGGAAATAGAAGATATACCAAAGGCTATATTCAAAGATCCTTGCACGTCGTGACCTTGTTGTTGTGTTCCCTGCTTGCATGCCCTGGATACTCACGATTTGGGCTAACCATAGAGAGGCGAAATTACAAGATGCCAAAGAGAGTGAGGTTTCCGAATTTGCGGTGGTTTAAAAGTTAATTTTATGTGGTCGCCTTTCATACATATCCAAAGTCTTATATTTTCATATTTAACACCCAAACTTTGATAAAATAAATATATAATTATTAATTATATATTAATTAATGAATATATATCTTAACAAAATAAATGTATAATTACTAATTAATCTAAAAATATTATTTATATAATAATATATATCAACAAATCTATAATTAAATAATAATGAATAATTATATTTTATTTAAACAATATATCATACATGATTCAAATTATTTTTGAGCTTAATCTCGAATATTGAATAAGTTATTTGTAGAGCAACAAACGAGTTCGTTCGTGTATATATATGAACAAATTCGCTTATGTTCATGTTTAAGTTATTTTAAACATTGAATTTTTAAAATTTGTTCAAGCTTATTTATTTTTTAATTCGAACAAACAAGATCGAGTCTTAATGGAGCCGAGTTATAGTTGTTCACCGAGTGCATTGGTTCATTTACAGCCCTCGATCTGCATGTAAGCCTTACCTTTCCCGATTTAGGGAGAATAAAACCTGAGAGAAACAGACGCATAAAAATCAAATCAGTATTCGGAACCGTCCCTAATTTATACAAAATTTGGAAATAAAACAGCTGAGGTAGCACCCCACGGTGAATAAGACGACGAAGAATGCCACCTCGAATCGCACTAACTACTGCATGGATTCCCACAGACCAGATGGGCGGTCCCATGCCCTCCCGAAATCAGCCGGCCTATGAGCCAATCAACCCCGCTAGCTGCCACCTTCGACTCCTACTTTCATCCAATAAAGAACAAGCTCAGGTGACGACAGGTCAACAAAATTAGCTACCCTTCTTCAAAAATCTCTATTCTATTTCTTTCTAATAATACAGAAAAAGAAAGAAAAAAAAAAGTGGGGACAAATAGACAAATCCCTTCCCCTCACATTTCTACTTGGCATCCATTCTCTCATAATGTAACACACAGATCCTAATGCTTTAAAACACTAANATTCTATTTCTTTCTAATAATACAGAAAAAGAAAGAAAAAAAAAGTGGGGACAAATAGACAAATCCCTTCCCCTCACATTTCTACTTGGCATCCATGCTCCCATAATGTAACACACAGGTCCTAATGCTTAAAACACTAAAGAGTCGCACTGCTCAATCTTGATATNATTCTATTTCTTTCTAATAATACAGAAAAAGAAAGAAAAAAAAAGTGGGGACAAATAGACAAATCCCTTCCCTTCACATTTCTACTTGGCATCCATTCTCTCATAATGTAACACACAGATCCTAATGCTTAAAACACTAGAGAGTCGCACTGCTCAATCTTGATAATAATCGGCTTGCAATCCTGCTCCTTCACGTTTTGCCCGCCCGTGAGAGACTGCGCGCGCTCGGCTTGTCGTGTCCAATCCGTGCGCGCGATGACGCCAAGCATTAGAACAAGGCAGGCCAATTGCGCAGCGAGGAGCCCTAGCCAAAGCCCACTAAAATCCAAGCGAGCCCAGAATGCCAGCCCAACTGCAATAGGCATCCCCACGCCATAAAACGAACCGAGGTTTATATGCGCGCCAGTGCGCGGGCGCGCGCTGCCTCGCAGCACTCCACAACCTGTCGTTTGCGGGCAGTTTCCCAGCTCGCATAAGCCGNGGCCAATTGCGCAGCGAGGAGCCCTAGCCAAAGCCCACTAAAATCCAAGCGAGCCCAGAATGCCAGCCCAACGGCAATAGGCATCCCCACGCCATAAAAAGAACCGAGGTTTATATGCGCGCCAGTGCGCGGGCGCGCGCTGCCTCGCAGCACTCCGCAACCTGTCGTTTGCGGGCAGTTTCCCAGCTCGCATAAGCCTAGAATTGGCAGTACTGTCGCTGTGAGGCTGACGATCTCGGCGTCGGCTGTGAAAATCTTGGCCCAGATGTTGCGGACGGAGAGGGAGAATGAGAATGCCGTGAGGCCGAGAAGCGCACCGCAGAACAACCCGATACCAGCGGCACGGCGAGCGCGGTCGGGCCGGTTAGCTCCGAGTTCGTTGCTGACGCGGGTTGAGACGCCGACGCTGAGGGAAGAGGGGAAAATGTAANGTCGGCTGTGAAAATCTTGGCCCAGATGTTGCGGACGGAGAGGGAGAATGAGAATGCGGTGAGGCCAAGAAGGGCACCGCAGAGCAACCCGATACCAGCGGCACGGCGAGCACGGTCGGGCCGGTTAGCTCCGAGTTCGTTGCTGACGCGGGTGGAGACACCGACGCTGAGGGAAGAGGGGAAAATGTAGATTAGAGATGTTGTTTGGATTAAGAGGCCCATGGATGCGACGGTTGCTTGGGGGCGTAGGAGGAGACCGCAGAGGAGGACCATGATTTCATACCACCACCATTCCAAGCACACGGAAAAGCAGCTGGGGACTGCGAGGGCTATGAGAGAACGCCAGCCTGAGAGGGAGAAGGTGTCGTCGTCAGCAGAGGGTATAAGGCCTCCAGTGCGGAGGTGGACGCCGGAGAAGTGAAGGTAGGCTATGAGAAGGAGAAGGAGATTGAAGTTGGTTAAAACAGAGGCGAGGGCGACACCGGGGATACCGAGGTGGAAGTGGTTTATCAACAGGTAATTGATGGGGAAATGAAGGGCAACGGTGGCGGCGGCGGTGACGGTGAGGGGGAGAGTGATGGATTGTGTGCGGAAGTAGACGCGGATGGGATGGAGGAAGGATTGCAGGAAGAGGTCTGGTAGGGAGAAGAGGATGAAGGATTGGGCGGCTTCGGCTATTTCAGTGTTTTGGCCGCAGAGGATGAGGATGTGACGCATCGAGAGCCAGAGGAGGCNGCCGGAGAAGTGAAGGTAGGCTATGAGAAGGAGAAGGAGATTGAAGTTGGTTAAAACAGAGGCGAGGGCGACGCCGGGTATACCAAGATGGAAGTGGTTTATCAACAGGTAATTGATGGGGAAGTGAAGGGCAACGGTGGCGGCGGCGGTGACGGTGAGGGGGAGGGTGATGGATTGTGTGCGGAAGTAGACTCGGATGGGATGGAGGAAGGATTGCAGGAAGAGGTCTGGTAGGGAGAAGAGGATGAAGGATTGGGCAGCTTCGGCGATTTCAATGTTTTGGCCGCAGAGGATGAGGATGTGACGCATCGAGAGCCAGAGGAGGGAGATGGGAAGGGAGGCACAAAGGAGGAGGACGATGGTGCGGCGAAGGGCGAGGCCAAGGAGGTTATGGCGACCTGCGCCATAAGCTTGGCCGCAGATAGGCTCCATGCCGGTGGCGAGGCCGGAGAGAACAGAGTATCCTGTTATGTTCGCGAAGCCGATGGCGAGGGAGCCGCCGGCANCAGAGGAGGGAGATGGGAAGGGAGGCACAAAGGAGGAGGAGGATGGTGCGGCGAAGGGCGAGGCCAAGGAGGTGATGGCGACCTGCGCCATAAGCTTGGCCGCAGATAGGTTCCATGCCGGTGGCGAGGCCGGAGAGAACAGAGTATCCTGTTATGTTAGCGAAGCCGATGGCGAGGGAGCCTCCGGCGAGGGGGAGAGAGCCTAAGCGGCCTAGGAAGAGCATGGAGATTAAGGAGCGGGAGTAGAGGAGGAGGCCTGTGAGGACCATGGGAAGGGTGAGTGAAAGAATCGATTTTGCTTCGATCAACGAAAGGTTAAGCTGTTGGGCTGGTCCAAGGGACTCAATAACTGGGGATTCATCGTTGCTCGTGGTCTTGTGATCAACAAGGGGCATGTAAAGGGTTGCATGATCAGGAGGGAGACTGCCGAGTTCTCCATGAGTTTCAGAGCTATTAGATTGGCACATGGCTGTTGCTTCTGCTTGTTCTGCTAGAAATGGAAATAGAGGAAGGGGAAGAAGCAGGAGGAGGAGGGGGAGGAGGAGAGAGTTTTGAGTGGAATTTGGTTTTGTTGTGGGCGAATAAATGGGCGGGGGGTGTTGGAGGGATTTATAGGAAAGAGGCAGAGCGAAGACATTCTTCCTGCCGGGTGTTTGGAGGCTACTGTTTTATCCACTGAAGGGAGCGGGAGACTAAATTAGTTTTTTTCCTGCGGCTACTTGTTCTTCTTCGTTGAAAGGGCTGCTTCCCACTATTCCATCCTCCACCTCCCGTACTTATCCGTCCTCTCTACAGGGGACATACTCATTAGAGAATATTATGGTATCTATAATTAAAATAATTATAAACACAAATTAGAGTATATTACTTATTTTTTAAAATTTTTTATGTGTTGATTTAATAAACACAATTACATACAAATCACCTAAAATATTAATATTTATATTTAATCATTCATGTAATTTTTAAACTGATGCATATTAGTATGTCATAATCGAACTATTGAGTGTATGATAAACATGAAACATATGGGTTGAGGTATTATCCTGAAGTTCGATATTTGAGTGAAAATTTGAAAAATGAATCAAAGTGAGTGNATTTTTAAACTGATGCATATTAGTATGTCATAATCGAACTATTGAGTGTATGATAAACATGAAACATATGGGCTGAGGTATTATCATGAAGTTCGATATTTGAGTGAAAATTTGAAAAATGAATCAAAGAGAGTAGTTGATTTGTTTAATAATAAGTTTTTAGTAATGATTTGTCTTTATTAAAAATAGATATATATCCATATTTAAATAAGAAGAAGACAAAAAACAAAATAAAATAAAATAAAAGGAGAAAATAATTGTCTTTATACCAAATGAATAAAAATGAATAGTTTCTGTAAAAATTTATTTTAAGGAAATTCTTTTATGATTTCTATCCTTATAGAAAAGAAGACCTACCAAAAAATTAGAAACTAGAGGTAAATATAGATTTAAGCTTTTAAATTAATAATAATACACATCTATTTGTTTTAGTTTTTTTGTTGGTAATATTCAAAAATTAATTTACTGCACTGAGTTTTTGGTGAGAGAGACAAAGAAAGATGGATGAGAGGCAGCTAAATACAAATAGCATTGAATAAATTTGCATAAGCTTATGGGTTTTTATGTATGACTGTTTATCCACTATGTATTGCTTGTTATGTATGTGATCACTTGTTGATTTTATTATTTTGAGAATGCATTGTTCTTAGTGGAAAAACTGTCACCATATGTACTATTTCATTAGAGAGATGCTGCATCAAATTTTATTGGTGTTTTTCTTGCAACAAAAGGAAAAGCATACAACTAATATTTAGATTAGGGTCTATAAGAAGAATCACACTAAGAATTTGGGCAGACGAGTCATTAAGTCTCTTTTGAAAGGAGTGAGCTGAGCATTGATGATTACCTCAACCTATTTTATACTGACCATTTTCACACTCCAGACATAACTCAATTAAAATCATAAAGTTGCTTTAGTACATTTAATAAATAGTGCCATGCATCTGGCATTAAAGGTTATCATAGTTTCTCACAATACAAGCAAGCCCAATTTCTTTTAAACAAGCAATATCTTGCAGAATAACAATTTTGACACCTTATACTTCCAAGACATATTATTTAGAGCTCTAGACATTATGGATAAAATTTAAATCTCAAACATTAGTGAATAAATTCATTTAATCTTAATAAATTTAGACATCCATGTGAGTACCAAACAATATTATTTGCACATTAAACATGATCCAGTTCATGCGGTCGTAGGGTTTTGAATTAACCTTCTAAAATGTAGAGCGGTAATGAAATTATAAGTATCATTATTTATGAGTAGTTTGAGCTTAAAACCTTAATGAAATTTTATTCAATTGAAATAATTAGCTTAAATTTGTAAAGCTTGCTGTTTGAACATGAGATCTTAAAGAAATAATTGTGTCTAATAACTACATTATAGGGCAAGTATTGATCTTTATATATCACATGAATAAAATGTTTGGAATTATTAATGAGTTATTTGATTTACTGAAAAAGTAATGTATAGTAAATACCGGCTTATATTGTATTTGAGATATTTTGGAATTGTTTGGTTCACTAAAAAATAAACACATGACTTCATAATTTTTTTTGGTTTTATGAAGTTTTGATACATCATCAGCACATTTCAAAAACTGATGTGCTAGAAGATTTGTGGTGGTAGAGTATGAATTCTCGTCTTAGTATTGTACAAGAATTCAACACATACTCAAATGAAAGAAAACAATCAGTAGAAACTCCATGAGTTTTTACATGAAAAACCCAAAGAAAGAAAAAAAAAAACTATGGGGTTTGGTTCAGTTGTAAAGATCACTGCAAGTTGATGATTACAGAAACCCCTCGTCCCACAGATGTGACAGGGTTATAATGTCTTCCAAATTATAACGTTGATGAGTGGAGGAACAATGATCGATTGTTATTGGCGGCGACCAAAAAGGAGTGGTCGACAGTGGTCGAGGTGGTCGACGGTGGTGGGAGTGATGATGGACTTCATCTCCTTCTCAAAGTTTCAAGCTTTTCCCTCTAGTCTCAAGCTTTTCCTATTTATAGAGTCCCGACTGTAATTAATGATGTGTTGTGAGATATGTATTTCTTGGCATAGAAATGAGATGCAAAGAACACAAGCAAACACAGATCGTTTACGTGGTTCGATCCAACTGGATCTACATCCACGGAAGGGAATCAATCAAATAGTTCACTGAAAGAACACAAGCAAACACAGATCGTTTGCGTGGTTCGATCCAACTGGATCTACGTCCACGGAAGGGAATCAATCAAATAGTTCACTAAGGCAAAAGAAATGGAGAATACATAGCTTATACATAGAGATGAGCCCTCATCTTCCTTCTATGGCCTCCCTCTCAAGCGACAGCTTGATACAAGGCCTCAAGATGCTCTCCTCCTCTCTAACTCTAGTTATTCTCTCCTCATTTGTTGTAGCTTAAGATCTTTTCCTTTTCTTCTCCTTTGTGATAGCTTAAGATCTCTTCCCTTGCTCTCCTAAGCCTCACACCCTCTCTATTTATAGAAGCAAGAGAGTGGTAGGTGGGAGATAAGTGAGCGGTAGGTGAGATGTAGTAGGTGAGCGGTACTACATTACAAAAGTGCCCTTTTACCTTAGTTTAATAATTGAGAGTCAAAATAACAATTCTCCACCTTGACCCTCAATTGAGAAGCTTTAAAGTAAAGATTCCCTCCACCTAGCCCCTAAGGGGCCCTCAGCCCTTGCTTGAGTTTGCTAAGTCCAAACAGTACATGGATTTAGCAATCACGGTTCTTCCGATAAGAGAGTACAACCCCTTTTTGCTTATGTATGTATTTTTTTTTGTGAATATTTGGTTCAGGGTGTCTCGATTCGATCTTGTTTAGGCGTATACTTTTGATTTATCACACGAGGTTTACCTCATATAAGCTCTCTATGATTCTTTTTAAAATTTTCTTCCTAATTTTCATTTTATTTTTCTCTTTTTTCGATCTCTCTTCTCCGAATCGTTTTGACGGTTTAAGTAATGAGAAATTATTGTGCAGATTGCGTCCGGACAACGGACGCAATACACTTTGGCGTGGAAATTTTTTTCTTCTCCCCGGCGAAGATGAATCGCGTCCGTTGTCTGGATGTAGAGTTGCATGTGGACTCCAAACATAATAATTTTTTTTTTTGAGGGCTATTTGAAAAAAGGAATCTTAAGATTATGATTAGACATGTTGATGACTTCAAAATAAAAAAGAACAACGAACAAACATGTCTCATACACATTCTTTGTGAAGAAATTTTATAACAGTTGATGGGAAGATAAAAAATAATATTAAAAAAATAGGTTAATTTTGTATGGGTAAAGCTCTAGCCATATGAGATGTATACAAATAAAAAATATGAATCGGGATTTTGAATAAATTAGACTTTTATTTTTGTTATTATTAAAGGTCTGCTTGGGGTAGCGACAACATATTGAATAATTTACTGATAAGCTGATTAAAAATAATCTATTGATAAGTTATATGCTGCGGTTATGACAAATTTTTTTTTTTTTTTGGTTGGAAAAGTCAGACCACAGCCATTTTCAATATTTTGAAAACACATTAGCTGCCAAAACTCAATTTACTCAAACATGTCAGGTGCATTTTCAAAATGTCACCACATCAAATAAGTTGTTTCAAAGTGATGATGCATATATATTACTTCCGAATAAAAAATCAAATAAACTTTCTAGAAATAAAAAAATAGGATCAATTATCGAGTCCTTAGTGGAATTCATCGTGTGAGTTGTACGATAAAATTAATCAAGTTGGCATTTTGCATTGGACANTACAGCTTGCGTCCGGACAACGGACGCGATACACTTTGGCGTGGAAATTTCTTTTTTTCTCCCCGGCGAAGATGAATCGCATCCGTTGTCTGGACGTAGAGCTGCATGTGGACTCCAGACATAATAATTTTTTTTTAAGAGGGCTATTTGAAAAAAGGAATCTTAAGGTTATGATTAGACATGTTGATGACTCCAAAATAAAAAAAAAAACAACGAACAAACAGCTCTCATACACATTCTTTGTGAAGAAATTTTATAACAATTGATGGGAAAATAAAAAATAATATTAAAAAAATAGGTTAATTTTGTATGGGTAAAGCTTTAGCCATATGAGATGTATACAAATAAAAAATATGAATCGGGATTTTGAAAACCTAAATTAGACTTTATTATTATTATTATTATTATTAAACGTCTGTTTGAGGTAGCGACAACTTATTGAATAATCTGCCGATAAGCTAGGTGCGGTGACTACTACAATTTTTTATTTTTGTTTTGGAAAAGTCAAACCACAACCAGAAAGCTGTCATCGCATTTAGACAGGTACAGTTTGAAAACATTATTTTCAACATTTTGAAAACACATTAGCTGTCAAAATGCAGTTTTCCCAAACAGGTCATGTGCGTTTTCAAGACGTCACCGCACCAAATAAGCTGCTCCAAGCTGAGGATGCATGTATAATATTTCCGAATAAAAAATCAAATAAACTTTCTAGAAATAAAAAAAATAAAATCAATTATCGAGTCCTTAGTGGAATTGATCGTGTGAGTTGTACGATAAAATTAATCAAGTTGGCATTTTGCATTGGACTCGAATATGTTGAATCCGCACGCAGCAGTGTCTGATTATGCGTCAGCAAGTTCAGTAGTTCCAAGAAATCTATTCAGATGTAAATAGAAGAAGATGTGTAATTGCCACATATTGTAATAGAAAGCATTGGCCTGACTAAGGCCAGCTCTAAAATTGTCAGCATTTGCATACATGACGCATCAAGAATTTCAGGCTAGCTATTCCTTGATTTTAAACAATAAAATAAAATAATATAAAATATTCAAAAATGTAACTCGAGGTGTGATAGAAAGTTATATCAAACAAAATAATAATCTAAAACTCGTGACCATAGAGTTAATNAAAATATTCAAAAATGTAACTCGAGGTGTGATAGAAAGTTATATCAAACAAAATAATAATCTAAAACTCGTGGCCATGGTGTAAATTTGATTCAATATAAATAGAGAACATGTTCTAGTAAATTATTTTTGCTTTTCACACTTGATTAATAAAGTTGGAACAATTATAATTAAGGGAATTCTAAGAGAATAAAAAGAAAATTGGAACTACTATTAATTTCTAAATAGATTCAATGTAATAATGAATCGGGTAGTATTATATATTTCTTAAAATTTGGGGGTTTCTTACATATAAAGTATGAAGGCTCCAAAATGTAATGGATGCAAAAAAATTAAATTTACAAGTAAAGGTACTCTGTTAAGGCCGGCAGCGGGCGAATTCAATGTGGCTTCCCCTCGCATCCCGAAACCCTCGCCCACATCCTCCCCCCTCCCAATTTAGCCCAGATCTCTCTTGTTTGCCCCGTCCTGGTTTTACTCAAAACTATTGCCTCCGTGAACGAAGCAACGCGATATAATCGCCATCAGAGTTAGCTGGGAAGTCAACGACAAGATTGCGACTTACAGAGACCACCAAAACTCCCATCATTATCATCCCTATGCTCGGCTTCTACCATAAATCATTGAGGAAGGAAAGCTTGTTCATGCCATTCTTTCTCTTCGCTCGTAGGATGTAGGCTAGGGTTTCGGGTTCCTACAACACAGGGAAACCACGCCACTGCGGCCGAGAAGAGCTTGGGGACATGATTCAGGTGTAAGGGTTGTTTTGGATTGAGAGGAGAAGCCATGTCGGGAAGCCACACTGAAGTCGTCTGCTACTGGCCATAATAGAAGACCTTACCCGTAGATTTAATTTTTTGGGGCCTTCACATGTTATGAGTATTATTTAGGGACATCCGTATGTAAAAACCCCAAAAGTATAATTTTCATCCATAATAATCTAAATGGGGTCAATGAGAGGAGGCAAGAAGCCATGAATTGGGTCCCAATAGAGGGTAAAGATGACCATACTTTCTTTCGGCCTGTCATCCAAGGGAAAAGAAAAAAAAAATTGATGAAAGACACCAACCTAGGTCAAAGAAAAAAATAAAAGATGAGAGAGAGAGAGAGAGAGTCCTAGGAATAGTTCTTNTGCTTGGGGGCGTAGGAGGAGACCGCAGAGGAGGACCATGATTTCATACCACCACCATTCCAAGCACACGGAGAAGCAGCTGGGGACTGCAAGGGCTATGAGAGAACGCCAGCCTGAAAGGGAGAAGGTGTCGTCGCCGGCAGAGGGTATAAGGCCTCCAGTGCGGAGTTGGACGCCGGAGAAGTGAAGGTAGGCTATGAGAAGGAGAAGGAGATTGAAGTTGGTTAAAACAGAGGCGAGGGCGACGCCGGGTATACCAAGATGGAAGTGGTTTATCAACAGGTAATTGATGGGGAAGTGNTCGTTGAAAGGGCTGCTTCCCACTATTCCATCCTCCACCTCCCGTACTTATCCGTCCTCTCTACAGGGGACATACTCATTAGAGAATATTATGGTATCTATAATTAAAATAATTATAAACACAAATTAGAGTATATTACTTATTTTTTAAAATTTTTTATGTGTTGATTTAATAAACACAATTACATACAAATCACCTAAAATATTAATATTTATATTTAATCATTCATGTAATTTTTAAACTGATGCATATTAGTATGTCATAATCGAACTATTGAGTGTATGATAAACATGAAACATATGGGTTGAGGTATTATCCTGAAGTTCGATATTTGAGTGAAAATTTGAAAAATGAATCAAAGTGAGTGGTTGATTTGTTTAATAATAAGTTTTTAGTAATGATTTGTCTTTATTAAAAATAGATATATATCCATATATAAATAAGAAGAAGACAAAAAACAAAATAAAATAAAATAAAAGGAGAAAACAATTGTCTTTACACCAAATGAATAAAAATGAATAGTTTCTATAAAAATTTATTTTAAGGAAATTCTTTTATGATTTCTATCCTTATAGAAAAGAATACCTACCTAAAAATTAGAAACTAGAGGTAAATATAGATTTAAGCTTTTAAATTAACAATAATACACATCTATTAGTTTTAGTTTTTATGTTGGTAATATTCAAAAATTAATTTATTGCACTGAGTTTTTGGTGAGAGAGACAAAGAAAGATGGATGAGAGGCAGCTAAATACAAATAGCATTGAATAAATTTGCATAAGCTTATGGGTTTACTTGGGTTTTTTATGTATGACTGTTTATCCACTATGTATTGCTTGTTATGTATGTGATCACTCGTTGATTTTATTATTTTGAGAATGCATTGTTCTTAGTGGAAAAACTGTCACCATATGTACTATTTCATTAGAGAGATGCTGCATCAAATTTTATTGGTGTTTTTCTTGCAACAAAAGGAAAAGCATACAACTAATATTTAGATTAGGGTCTATAAGAAGAATCACACTAAGAATTTGGGCAGACGAGTCATTAAGTCTCTTTTGAAAGGAGATGAGATGAGCATTGATGATTACCTCAACCTATTTTATATTGACCATTTTTACAGTCCAGACATAACTCAATTAAAATAATAAAGCTGCTCCAGTACATTTAATAAATAGTGCCATGCATCTGGCATTAAAGGTTATCATAGTTTCTCACAATACAAGCAAGCCCAATTTCTTTTAAACAAGCACTATCTTGCAGAATAACAATTTTGACACCTTATACTTCCAAGACATATTATTTGGAGCTCTAGACACAAATTTTATGGATAAAATTTAAATCTCAAACATTAGTGATTAAATTCATTTAATCTTAATAAATTTAGACATCCATGTGAGTGCCAAACAATATTATTTGCACATTAAACATGATCCAGTTCATGCGGTCGTAGGGTTTTGAATTAACCTTCTAAAATGTAGAGCGGTAATGAAATTATAAGTATCATTATTTATGAGTAGTTTGAGCTTAAAACCTTAATGAAATTTTATTCAATTGAAATAATTAGCTTAAATTTGTAAAGCTTGCTGTTTGAACATGAGATCTCAAGGAAATAATTGTTTAATAACTACATTATAGGGCAAGTATTGATCTTTACATATCACATGAATAAAATGTTTGGAATTATTAATGAGTGATTTGATTTACTAAAAAAGTAATGTATAGTAAATACAGGCTTATATTGTATTTGAGATATTTTGGAATTATTTGGTTCACTAAAAAATAAACACACGACTTCATAATTTTTTTTGGTTTTATGAAGTTTTGATACATCATCAGCACATTTCAAAAACTGATGTGCTAGAAGATTTGTGGTGGTCGAGTATGAATTCTCGTCTTAGTATTTTACAAGAATTCAACACATACTCAAATGAAAGAAAACAATCAGTAGAAACTCCAGGAGTTTTTACATGAAAAATCCAAAGAAAGAAAAAAAAAACTACGGGGTTTGGTTCAGTTGTAAAGATCACTGCAAGTTGATGATTACAAAAACCCCTCGTCCCACAGATGTGACAGGGTTATAATGTCTTCCAAATTATAACGTTGATGAGTGGAGGAACAATGATCGATTGTTATTGGCGGCGACCAAAAAGGGGTGGTCGACAGTGGTTCGAGGAGGTCGACGGTGGTGGGAGTGATGATGGACTTCATCTCCTTCTCAAAGTTTCAAGCTTTTTCCTCTAGTCTCAAGCTTTTCCTATTTATAGAGTCCTGACTGTAATTAATGATGTGTTGTGAGATATGTATTTCTTGGCATAGAAATGAGACGCAAAGAACACAAGCAAACACAGATCGTTTACGTGGTTCGATCCAACTAGATCTACGTTCACGGAAGGGAATCAATCAAATAGTTCACTAAGGCAAAAGAAATGGAGAATACATAGCTTATACATAGAGATGAGCCCTCATCTTCCTTCTATGGCCTCCCTCTCAAGCGACACCTTGATACCAGGCCTCAAGATGCTCTCCTCCTCTCTAACTCTCTAGTTATTCTCTCCTCATTTGTTGTAGCTTAAGATCTTTTCCTTTTCTCCTCCTTTGTGATAGCTTAAGATCTCTCTTTCTCCTAAGCCCACACACCCTCTCTATTTATAGAAGCAAGAGAGTGATAGGTGGGAGGTAGGTGAGCGGTAGGTGAGATGTGGTAGGTGAACGGTACCACATTACAAAAGTGCTGTAGGTGAGATGTGGTAGGTGAGCGGTACCACATTACAAAAGTGTCATTTTACCTTAGTTTAATAATTGAGAGTCAAAATAACAATTCTCCACCTTGACCCTCAATTGAGAAGCTTTAAAGTAAAGATTCCCTCCACCTAGCCCTTAAGGGGTCTTCAGCCCTTGCTTGAGTTTGTTAAGTCCAAACAGTACATGGACTTAGCAATCACGGTTCTTCCGATAAGAGAGTACAAACCCTTTTCTTCCAAACAGTACATGGACTTAGCAATCACGGTTCTTCCGATAAGAGAGTACAACCCCTTTTTGCTTATGTATGTATTTTTTTTTTGTGAATATTTGGTTCAGGGTGTCTCGATTCGATCTTGTTTAGGCGTATACTTTTGATTTATCACACGAGGTTTACCTCATATAAGCTCTTTATGATTCTTTTTAAAATTTTCTACCTAATTTTCGTTTTATTTTTCTCTTTTTTCGATCTCTCTTCTCCGAATCATTTTGACAGTTTAAGTAATGAGAAATTATTGTGCAGATTGCGTCCGGACAACGGACGCAATACACTTTGGCGTGGAAATTTTTTTCTCCTCCCCGGCGAAGATGAATCGCGTCCGTTGTCTGGATGTAGAGTTGCATGTGGACTCCAGAAATAATAATTTTTTTCTTAAGAGGGCTATTTGAAAAAAGGAATCTTAAGATTATGATTAGACATGTTGATGACTTCAAAATAAAAAAGAACAACGAACAAACAGGGCTCATACACATTCTTTGTGAAGAAATTTTATAACAGTTGATGGGAAGATAAAAAACAATATTAAAAAAATAGGTTAATTTTGTATGGGTAAAGCTCTAGCCATATGAGATGTATACAAATAAAAAATATGAATCGGGATTTTGAATAAATTAGACTTTTATTTTTATTATTATTAAAGGTCTGCTTGGGATAGCGACAACATATTGAATAATTTACTGATAAGTTGATTAAAAATAATTTATTGATAATTTATATGCTGCGGCTATGACAAATTTTTTTTTTTTTTGTTGGAAAAGTCAGACCACAGCCAGAAAGCTGCCACCGCATTTAGACAGATGCAGTATGAAAACACTATTTTCAACATTTTGAAAACACATTAGCAGCCAAAATGTAATTTACCCAAATAGGTCGAGTGCATTTTCAAAACGTCACCACATCAAATAAGTTGTTTCAAAGTGGCGATGCATATATATTACCTCCGAATAAAAAATCAAATAAACTTTCTAGAAATAAAAAAATAGAATCAATTATCGAGTCCTTAGTGGAATTCATCGTGTGGGTTGTACGATAAAATTAATCAAGTTGGCATTTTGCATTGGACTCAAATATGTTGAATCCGCACACAGCAGTGTCTGATTATGCGTCAGCAAGTTCAGTAGTTCCAAGAAATCTATTCAGATGTAAATAGAAGAAGATGTGTAATTGCCACATATTGTAATAGAAAGCATTGGCCTGACTAAGGCCAGCTCTAAAATTGTCAGCATTTGCATACATGACGCATCAAGAATTTCAGGCTAGCTATTCCTTGATTTTAAACAATAAAATAAACTAAATTAAAATATTCAAAAATGAAACTCGAGGTGTGATAGAAAGTTATATCAAACAAAATAATAATCTAGAACTCGTGACCATAGAGTTGAATTGATTCAATATAAATAGAGAACATGTTCTAGTAAATTATTTTTGCTTTTCACACTTCATTAATAAAGTTGGAACAATTATAATTAAGGGAATTTTAAGAGAATAAAAAAGAAAATTGGAACTACTATTAATTTCTAAATAGATTCAATGTAATATCNTATTTTTGCTTTTCACACTTCATTAATAAAGTTGGAACAATTATAATTAAGGGAATTTTAAGAGAATAAAAAGAAAATTGGAACTACTATTAATTTCTAAATAGATTCAATGTAATAACCAATCGGGTGGTATTATATGTTTCTTAAAATTTGGGGGTGGTTTCTTACATATAAAGTATGAAGGCTCCAAAATGTAGTGGGTGCAAAAAATTAAATTTACAAGTAAAGGTCCTCTGTTAAGGGCGGCAGCGGGTGAATTCAATGTCGCTTCCCCTTGCATCCCGAAACCCTCGTCCACATCCTCCCCCCTACCAATTTAGCCCAAATATCTCTTCTTTGCCCTGTCCTGGTTTTACTCAAAACTATTGCCTTCGTGAACGAAGCAACTCGATATAATCGCCATCAGAGTTAGCTGGGAAGTCAACGACAAGAGTGCGACTTATAGAGATCACCAAAGTCTCGCCGAAGTCGTCNGGTAGTATTATATATTTCTTAAAATTTGGGGGTTTCTTACATATAAAGTATGAAGGCTCCAAAATGTAATGGTGGCAAAAAATTAAATTTAAAAGTAAAGGTTGGCGATTTCAATGTGGCTTCCCCTCGCATCTTGAAACCTCGCCCACATCCTCCCCACTCCCAATTTAGCCCAAATCTCTCTTCTTTGCCCTGTCCTGCTTTTACTCAAAACTATTGCCTTCGTGAACGAAGCAACTCGATATAATCGCCATCAGAGTTAGCTGGGAAGTCAACGACAAGATTGCGACTTACAGAGATCACCAAAGTCTCGCCTAAGTCGTTCGCTATTGGCCATAATAGAGGACCTTACCCGTAAATTTAATTTATTGGGTCCTTCACATGTTATGAGTATTATGTAGGGCCCCAAAAGTATAATTTTCATCCATAATAATCTAAATGGGGTCAATGAGAGGAGGCAAGAAGCCATGAATTGGGTCCCAATAGAGGGTAAAGATGACCATAATTTCTTTTGGCCTGTCATTCAAGGAAAAAGAAAAAAGAATTGATGAAAGACACCAACCTAGGTCAAAGAAAAAAATAAAAGAAGATAGAGAGAGAGAGAGAGTCCTAGGAATAGTTCTTAAATTTATGCAANTATATATATATATATATATATATATTTAAAAAATATTTTTTATTGTGTCGAAGTGATCTCGTTTTCAACTCATTATCGAAATGACTATTGAATTCCATTTTACCACTATGTAATGGGCTTCCACCCTATACATATATATATATATATATATATATACACACACGCACACGCACAGGCGCACACACACACACACACACACACACATATATATTTAAAGGCCATAGAGTGAGTGAGAACATGCTTTCTTTATCTTTTCTTTCCTTACTTTCATTCTGTCAGTCCTCTATCTCTACTTTGGACTCGATGGCTCCTCAATGCTCTTCATAAGAATTTAGGTCAGTTGGTCTAAATAATTGATCTTGGACGTCCAAGGGAGAAGTCGACCTACTGCAAGAGCCCTATGTCTTCAATCCCACCATGAAGCTCCAGGTCACTAGTTAGACCAATCACATAACCACTTTGTATGATGCCTACCTCCTTCTTAATAAAGATCAACAACATTTTTCCCTTCAACTTCCTCTTCATCATGAGTTGCATTTCGTTTTCTCCACTATAATGTCATCCATGCCCAAATCAATACCAACACCATCACAACCATCATGAACTGCCACCGTTGCTAATGAATTCTAAGTTCCATCAAACAATTCAACCATTTATTTTTGTTCTGGGTTGGCCTGGACATGTTCGTACAACTTTTTTCAGTCACAAGTTCTAACTATTTGGGCTAGAGAATATGGTGAAGTATGGGTAACCCCGCTTCTGTCTGTGTTCCTCACTGTAGGGGTGGTTCATAAGAATGATCCCATCTAGTGAAGCTTAGTCAAAATCAACGAGGAAAGTGTTGGCCAATGTTTGCTTGAAGCCAACTAAATCGAGGGGTACCATATATCAGTCTACCAATACCTTGAGCTGGCAATTACCAAGAGAGTGCTACAGTTTGACACTTTTTGTTAGGCAATTGAAGAGCATTGGAAGGCCTCTGAATCACGTTAAGGATAGATGAAGGAAATGGGGGCTGATCGTGAAGCCAAGAAGAAGATTTGCTCGGTTGCCCAACTTGAAACCACCAGAGTGGTAAAACCACCGACACTTAGGATAGTTTTGATCGAAAAAAGTCTAGAAGGTGTGTAACTCATTTATCTTTTTCTGATTTAATAATTATTTTCTAAGAAATTGTGACAAATGTGTTAATGCTCAAATGATAGGACAAAATTTCTATTTTGGTTAAGTTCTTTATCAGTTGTAGGTACTATGGGAAAGTGGCTGAGAGGACGGCTAGTCGAGGGAAGTTTGGCTCTCATGAGGGGTAGGCTTATGCGGGAAGGCTTGAAGTAGGATCTCTCACCCCTCAGTCGGCCACACCATCGTTCCTCGACTTGTTTGTGAGGTACAAAGTCAACTACCTTGCTTTTGGTGAACTGACTGGATCTCCCAAAGGGGATCAGCCCAGGCCAATTAGTCACAAGTGGGAGCATTGTTATAAGTGGAAAGCACCAACGACCAATTCAAGTAACTTGGCTTCTACCCTATCTCAGAAGAAATGAATGGGATTCACGTTCAAGTGGATCTTGATGCAAGTCTTGGAGTTAAAATTGAGCATGAGCTCGTATCTTAGGATTGAATTAATTTACCTTCAAAAGGACAAGCACTCAAAATCCCATGTGGTGGCCCACTTGAAAATAGTCAATTTGGTTTTCTCATGACTTCGAAGAGGCCCTTATGGAATAGTTCTTCATAACCCTGTCTCAAGTGACTGATAGGCACCTTTAATGGCACGTTAAGGTTCTCTTCTTCAGTCGACCATCCTTTGTCGATAGCAATAGGAATAGTTGGAGATTGAGCAGAAATGGCTGAGACCAAAGAAGTGGTGAAGGAGGATGAGGCATGGGTGCTCAAGAAGTTAGAGTTGCTTTCTGGCTCAATAGGATAACCAATTCATGAGTGATTGAAATAAAACTAATAAGAATCTTGATGAGTTTTTTATTGATCTCTCCTCTCTCCTAGCTCAGATGGCTCTTCTATCAGAGAAGTTTAATGATAAGGTCTCCTTTAGCATTAACTACCTTACAAAGGCATGTTTGGTTTCACTTGAATGGACTGATGTGGAGAAGTTATCTAAAGAGTTGTTCAATTCAAAGGAGGAGGACTAGAGTGATCCAGATTATCATGGATTGTCAAATGTATAACTGCTCTCAATATTTTCTTAGAATTTACTTAGAGAAAAAGTTATTCTTTCTTTATTTTTTTAACAACAAATTATAAAAATATAGAATATAAGTCATCTCTTTATTATAAAGGAGAAATGTAGATCACACCTTTGCTATTGCACTTTGCTTTTTCCATTATTCTTTTTATTTCTCTTTTATTTTGTTCTTGAATGGAATGACCTATGTTGTGTGAGTGTTTGCCTGTGAGGATTAGTGAGACAGTAAATTAAGAACATTTTTTCAGTCAGGTAATTGAGTTACCATCCAACCCAAGTATTATATCTCCTATGTCTCAATTGCTAAATTAAGTTGCCTCCTCTATTGGGCCACACCTTACACAGACATATTAAGAGGATTTAATAGCAATATTTTTTGGGGTAACCATCCAGACTCGTTGTTGGATAGTTGATATAATACCTATCATGTATGTTGTCGCTAGTAGGGAATCTTGTTGTCATAACTTGATCCATTTTGAGGTAGTAGACAAAGGTTTTTATGATGTAGGAGTATTGTGGGTCATACTTGTGTAGTTTACCAATCATACAATATCTGTTGCTATGAATTTTACCACTCATGTTGAATCACTGTTGGCGAGTCAGACCGAATTCCTAAAGTGTCGGTCAGAGTCTATTTTCCCTTGTCTGATTGTTAATCTTTGATCTCTGATGAAGAGTTTCTGGGGTATTCATGAGATTGTTGGAGATGTTGTGGAACTATTTCTTCTCATGGTTCAGCTCTACTAAATGTTAGGCTATCACATTGGGCCGGCTTTCTCCTATAGTGGTTGGCTCGGATGCTCTTTGATTATTGTTTCTAGCCGAATGGTTCGAGCTCGGATCATCTAGTCATCTTCTTATGTGCCTCATGGCTCAGTCGGTTTGGCCTAGCTGACTTCGCTTGTATGACTTTACCCGCTCAGTCAAGTAGGCCTCACATCCTCTTAGCAGTGTGCTGGCNTTTAATTTCTCTTTTATTTTGTTCTTGAATGGAATGGCCTATGTTGTGTTGAGTGTTTGTCTGTGAGGATTAGTGAGACAGTAAATTAAGAACATTTTTTCAGTCAGGTAATTGAATTACCATCTAACTCAAGTATTATAGCTCCTATGTCTCAATTGCAAAATTAAGTTGTCTCCTCTGTTACACAGACATATTAAGAGGATTTAATAGCAATTTTTTTTAGGGTAACCATCCAGACTCGTTGTTGGATAGTTGATATGCTACCTATCATGTATGTTGTCGCTAGTAGGGAATTTTGTTGTCATAACTTGACCCATTTTGAGGTATTAGACGAAGGTTTTTATGATATAGGAGTATTGTGGGTCATACTTGTGTAGTTTACCAATCATACAATATCTGTTGCTATGAATTTTACCACTCATGTTGAATCATTGTTGGCGAGTCGGACCGAATTCCCAAAGTGTCGGTCAGAGTCAATTTTCCCTTGTCTGATTGTTAATCTTTGATCTCTGATGAGGAGCTTCCGGGGTATTCATGGGATTGTTGGAGATGTTGTGGAATTATTTCTTCTCATGGTTCAGCTCTACTATATGTTAGGCTATCGCATCGGGTCGGCTCTCCTATAGTGGTTGGCTCGGATGATCTTTGATTATTGTTTTTGGCCGAGTGATTCGAGCTCGGATCATCTAGTCATCTTCTTATGCTCCTCATGGCTCAGTCAGTTTGGCCTAGCTGACTTCGCTTGTATGACTTTACCCGCTCGGTCAAGTAGGTCTTACATCCTCCTAGCAGCGAGCTGATCTTTGCTGCACTCTTCCCTTCTTGACCCATAGATTTCTTTGAGATCCGAGCTGACACTTTTTTGATGTACAATATATATACATAATTTAAAGAAAAACTAGGTTACCCACGAACCTATTTATGTAATAAGAGATTTAAAAATTTATATCAAGGTTTTAAATTTGATCAAAGATGATGACTTAATTAATTAATTACTATATTCATTTACTTTTTTTAAAGTAAGGGCTAAGCAATAGTTATAATAAACTTAAATGGCGACTAATGCCGCATGAGTAAGATTAAACTAATAGAATTAACATCATGACTTGGACTATNATATATATATATATATATAATTAATTTAAAGAAAAACTAGGTTACCCACCAACCTGTTTATGTAATAAGAGATTTAAAAATTTATATCATGGTTTTAAATTTCATCAAAGATGTTGACTTAATTAATTAATTACTATATTCATTTACTTTTTTAAAGTAAGGGCTAAGCAATAGTTATAATAAAATTAAATGGCGACTAATGCCGCATGAGTAAGATTAAACTAATATAATTAACATCATGCCTTGGACTATATATACGTTCATCTCAATATTTATATGTTAAATGACTTCGTATTAATTTTTAATTAATCAGATAATTTGACTTAATCGCACTTAACCAGACAGAATTCTGTGATATACTGGTTTATACATGAAGTTTAGCATTTATTTTAGCTTAAANCTTCGTATTAATTTTTAATTAATCAGATAATTTGACTTAATCGCACTTAACCAGACAGAATTCTGTGATATAGTGATTTATACATGAAGTTTAGCATTTATTTTAGCTTAATTTCCACAAAAAGGTTGCAACCAAGAGTTGAATAGATATAAACAATACATAAACACATAAATAAAGCGTTCAGCAAAAAAATAAAAATAAAATAAAATAAATAAAAAAGGAGGGCAGCATCCCAAACATACATCTCACATACATTGTAAATAAGATGTTGTCTTACTAAAAATCACCACAAAAAGTTTTAATAACTTGGCTGGGTCTGTTNAGCTTAAATTCCACAAAAAGGTTGCAACCAAGAGTTGAATAGATATAAACAATACATAAACACATAAATAAAACGTTCAGCAAAAAATAAAAATAAAATAAAATAAATAAAAAAGGAGGGCAGCATCCCAAACATACATACCACATACATTGTAAATAAGATATTGTTTTACTAAAAATCACCACAAAAAAAGTTCNAAAGCGTTCAGCAAAAAAATAAAAATAAAATAAAATAAATAAAAAAGGAGGGCAGCATCCCAAACATACATCCCACATACATTGTAAATAAGATGTTGTCTTACTAAAAATCACCACAAAAAGTTTTAATAAATTGGCTGGGTCTGTTTTTGTGGATGTCATTTATTTTGATAGACTTATGAAAGGTTCAAGTCATTACTTATTTATTGCCATGCACAGGCTAATGAAAACTATATTACTAATAAAATAACACTATTTCTCTGACGCACAAGAATTTAATCCACACAATTCATAATTGATCCTCTTATTATATTATTAGTTGGAAAAAATAGTGCCTAAAACATGAATTGATCAATCAACCTACTAAATTGGTATAAAACATAATTTGGGAATGATAAGGGAGAAGAAAACCTATGAATAAAACAAAAAGAAAATAAATTTGAAAAAAAAAGGGAGAAAGAAAGAGCTGTGATGTGGGACTAAACCCAATCGTCACAAGGGATAGCTTCATCCGGTGTTATCCAATAGTAATCGAGTGCATAAAGTCCAGGTCCGCAACTAATAAAATACCGAAGATATCGATGAAATTCTAGAATTAATACCCAAAGTAGAGTTAGCGAATGGTCCAACGTAAATAAAAGAAGGTATCCAATAATCCACCTCGATCAAAAGATATTGAACATAAGTGATGAAAATGAAATAATATTGGACTTTAAAGTAATGCGTATAGAGAGAAGGAAGAAATTTTTCAATATTTTAAAGCCGCTAGAGTAAAAAAAACATGAATAGTTGTGCTAGATTGCATCCCATATGAAAGAATTTCCGATAAGGAATACAATTTTTAAGAAATCTAAAAGGGATGTAAGTGAGAATCACTTAAACTTTTACAAAGCACACAAAAAATATAAACCATGAGATTTATTGTCGTTTTGAGGCCCTTAGCCATAAATAAATAAAAAAAAAAAAAACAGACATAAAGAATGACCTTTGAAACAAATAAATTGTCTCCAACCCATCTGTTCTTACAAAGAAAAACATAAATAAATCTATAAGAATAAACATTTTTACCTTGTTTTAAGCTACTCAAGGAATCCTATTTAATAATAACAAAAAAATAGGTTGTAACTAACACTCTTATCCATATTACCAAAACTTTCCAAATTTTATATAAAATTCCTTGAGTTATAAAGCTTGGCTTCAAGTAGGCACATAATATCCACTTTAAGGGATTTAATAAGATTCCGACATTCAGTGATGCACAAGTCACTTTTAAAACTCCTAACATTCTATAAAACATTGTTGGGAAAGAATTGCACTATGAATGAGAGATACAGTGCGAGGAACCTCCCTTAAGCCTATATTTTTTGCTCTTGGTGGAGAGGGGAACTGAAGGAGGAATGAGAGAATGATTATACGAAAATGATTATGCATTTTGGGTACAAATGGAGGGAAGCTGCGATATAGTAAAGCACATGTGAATCACAAAAGTATACGTGTTGATCAAGTAGTAAGTGAATTTAAGTATAGATGTGTCGATCACATAGAGAATGAGTTAATTTTCAAAAGAAAAGGTAAAATTTCTAGTTTATTAATCCTAAATTTAGTTTGAAGGGTTGAAAGTTTGTGAGTTTTTAAACAGTTTCAAAATCCTAATTTTACAATAATAAAAAAAAAATCTAAAGCTTATAGTAGGGTTTTCTAACAAGTGGGATTACTTTCCATGTATTGAACCAAAGAAATTTTGATTTGTACGATAGATTCAAATGTAGTTTACAGTAGGATGCTTGTTGATGTTTAATGCATTGTTGTAGGCTCAAGGCATTACTAATAATGGTGATTATTATCTAAATAAGATGATGGGATCCAAACAAATGACTTCGAGATTTGTTCTCCTTTTGATAATGCTGATAAAAATGTGTTTCAGTGATATAGATATGTGTAGATCAAGTCTCTTAATCTTCATAATCCTATATTTCATTACCCAAAGAAGAGTATAGCTCGAACCTTAATATTCATAACCGAATGATAAAATTACTTTACTTACTATGTACATACATGAAACGTTAATGAATCATTTTGTATATATGCGAATCAAATCTGAATTTGATCTATCAAAATTGAAGTCAATCAGCACGTGCCATTCGGAATGCACAGCATAGAGCACATGCAGGATACTTGTTCACATGTTAGACAAATAATAAATTCAAACAAAATGAAAGGGCCGACGATTTGTGAATGATGTAGCCTATTTCTCACGTGACAAGATAGAAGTTACAGTTGATTGGAGCCACAAATTTAGTATTAAAAGGTAGTCAACAGTGAGCAAATGGAATAAAAGTGGGATGGCAAAATGTTGTTCACGCGCACGCCGACGCCGGTCTACGCCGAGCATCGTCCGCACTAGCACTAGCTTCACCGGTTCTCATTGATGTGATAAATATTGTTTAGGTGCATGTACCTCAACAAACTCATCTGACCAACCCCTTGTTTGGTATAATCTACTTAAGAGTGTATTATTACACATGTATGTATATATATATATAGAGAGAGAGAGAGAGATCCAGAACTTTGGAGCCCAAAATTTTTTATTTCAACAAATCTTATAATCAAACTAAATATTTTAATGAAATGAACTTAACAGCATCAGAAGTGATATGATCCTGGTCCAAATCAAGCACATAAAACATAAGTAAACAAATTTTGATCTTTAGTTGGAAGACCATCGCCATCCAACTACTGCAATAAAATTACCAACAAAATTTGATTATGATTGCTCGCCCATCACCGTGTGACAATAATTGTCTGACTATCATCGTTGACCTATGATCACCAAACATTTGTTATTACAATTGTGTGACATCTATCGCTCATTTATGATCCCCCAAAAGTAATCACTCAACTGCTACAACTCAATTAGTTTTGCTTGGCCATTGTTGTTCGATTACAATCGGTCAACAACTCCAACATGACTATAACCACCTGATTATCATCGTCTGACTATTACCACCGCTTGCCCACTTTGTCAACCACTATTGCTAATAAGATTTATGCATGTCATCACCAATGTGGTTGATGTATGCTATTGACATATTTCACCACATATCACGCCTACGTACACTCCAATTTAAAGTCTACAAGAATGTATTAACATTTTTCTCAATATTTGGGAATGCTATTATTTGTAAACAACGATATATTATAGTGGATTCTTTTCAACGTAGCCAAGATTTATGATTGTTCTCTTTTCAAAATCTTATCTCATATTAGTTGAAATTATATCATTACAATGTACGCTTTATTGGAAAAGGATCAACAACCTCGGCAAAATGCTCTAACACGTAATGGTAGAAGATCCCCTACAGTTGGAAAGAGAGGGAAAAACCAAGTACCACGATAAAGATGAGTCGGCACCAATATATAGTCATCGCGTCGGGCTCACGGATGCACCATGCTAGCCAGAGAATGAATTATCCCGGCATATCTTTGATCTTGAGCCACCCGACTGATTCAAGATTTTGGCACTTTAATCTTACAAAGGAAGAGCAGATCTGGCTGAACACATCATTTCTTTCAATTCATGTGCCTTTTTAAGATTAACGATGTCTTGAAGTGTCGACTTCTTTTCACCACGCTTAGGGACTCGACCCTCAGGTGATTCAACGCATTACCGTTAAGGATAATCTAAATTTCAAGTGAATGTTTGTTGCACAGTTTGTCATTGCTTAGAAACCCTTGAATAGCTCACAAACTCTCCTACAACTTTTCCAAGGATACTCTACCATCATTAGTTAATCATTTTTAGAAGAAAATTTTAGATGTTTGGGATTCAGAACTCGTGGTCACTCAGGTGGCCCTTTAAAAGGGATTGAAAGAAGGATATAATTTTTACATAAGATGACATTAGTTGACCTATTAGAATAACCCAACAACCACATATCAGTAGATGAAAGCAACACCCCCATCCCAGCTTCATTCAAAATTGAGCAACCAAACTATCACCCACAAAAGAGAACACACACGGGAGAACAATCAGTCATCCATTGTGCATCCTTCATTTAGCCTCTTTTACTTGGCCATCCCCCGTCAGCCCGACCAGCTCTAGTCTACCAAAAACTTTACTCTTGAAAGAAATTTCACCCAAAAATACATATTAAAGAAATTCTCTCAAGACCCTTCTTATTTTTGTTTTATAAAATTACCCCATTTTTCTTATTTCTTCAATGTAATTTCGCCCATAACACTCGAAAATATTGTCTATCACAAGCAAGTTTCTAACGATAAAGGAAAATGGCCTATATTGTTGGAACCTACTTGACTTCATGGTGGAAGGCTGGGGACGACTTTGAAGAAACTATTTCCAAAATATAACTTGGATAAATAAAGAATGGAGACAGTCAGCCTAGGGTGGACTACCACAATATCTTGACCTAGGTAAAATTGAAAATTTATGATGACTACTCCCTATGAAAGAGCTATAGACCTAAGGCAAAAGATTGTCTGAATTTAATAAAAATACCCGAATCTCTTTATAACAAAGTTATATTAAAATGAAATATTTAATCTAATCCAACCAAAAAGGGAGACTCCTTTCATTGGTGACGATTGTTAATTAAAAATAATATCAATTTTTTCACTCACAAAAAAACTTATGCTCTTCAGTTAATTTTTAGCTCTGACTGAAACTCGAGAAACTCTGTTGAGATTCACTTGCAAAAGATTATGGAATCCGACAGACATAAAAAGTACATTAGTCAACTCGTTAATGACATTTTCACTTGAGTAGCTTGATTTATACAACAATGATGCCAGTTTTTTGCTCGTACAAATATCCAAACTTCAACGTCCATGCATCATACAATTCTCATATCTATTATCTCGGAACATAATTCAAGCTCTAACAACCATTCTCTACTCACTAACAATAACATTCGTGGTAGGCAGTACATAAATTGACCCAGTATCAAGTGTTGATGATTGCCCTCGTTAAGACTGCGACAAGGCCTGCTAAACATACCTGGCATATAGTGCGGCCATCGATGGTGATGACTTAACCAAATGTACTAAACATGGGTGTTTCAAAACTTGCACCAAGCGATACCATCATAAATGAGTCATGAGCTCCATTAAATTCTACTTAGATACCAGCTCTATAAATTCTCTTCCGATCGGCCAGCCTTTCGCCCAAACAAAAACCTAGTGTGCCTTTTTCTTGATAGCACGAGCTGCCAGAGACTCTTAAATCACTGGTGCCCAATGATTGAGTCAATAATTAACATTAATAATTAATTTTCTCTTACCTTTATCACAGTGTCACTTGTAAGAACTAGGAGAATAAAAAAACTAAAATATGTACACCAAAAAGGTGTAAGTGTTGATCTCACAGATATTTAAAGGTACATAATGAGGAAGAAAGACAAAGGAAGACCCATTATAAGGAGATTACTAGATCCATCGAGTCGGGCAAGTCAAGCAAGATAAACAAGCATGACACAACAAGCAGGGCAAGTCAAGCCGTACGAGCTAAGTCAACTAGGTCAAATTCAATCGAGTCCAAAAGGTAAATAATAATACAAATGAGTGATCCAAATGCAAGCCATTTGTATTTGAGTTATTTTTATAGGAAATTTGAACCAATGCAAGAGCCAGATCAACGAAGCATCTCTGGCTAGTGATCAAAGTTAGTCAACTAAGCCAGATCAGCCGATCAAACCATATTGACCAAGATCAGCTGTCTGAGTTGATCTTGATGACCAAAAGTCAACTAAGCATAGTCAGCTAAGCTAGAAAGCAGCTAGATAAAAAGCCCATACAAATAGAATACCAATAACATCCTACCTTGAACCCATTCTAAATAATGACAAAAATATAATATCATTGTTGTACTATCTCTGCTATAAATAGGGGAAATATTTTATGAAGAGGTTATTCATCATTGTTCATTATCACACCTCCTCTCTCTCTCCTACTCTTCTTACTTACGCTTTATTTATCTTTGGATATGATTCAAGGACAATCTCGGATTCAAAAATCTTACTTTATCATAGCATGTTATTCTAAACATATTTATTTGATACTATTTGTGGGAAATAAGCTTATGTTGATGATAACATGCTATATAACCTAAAAGGTTGTTCAAAATAATATCTTGAACACAATTTTAGTTAGGCACTCCCTTCATCATCCAATGGATTATCAATTCTGAAAGAAATAAGTCAGCATTGGGAGTAACTTAAAATATGAATGAAAAGCCTTCTCTTTTATCATCCATTGCGGATATAGCTTCTAGGTGCACTCACACTCTCGGGCTCATGTAAGTGTATGTATCGTATCAGTGATATAAAATTTTTTAGTCTTAATGTCAATCGCACAAGTAGCGAGGGAATTAGACTTAGGAAAAAAGTTCTAACCTACTAGGTTTTGTTCTTAGCATGGAATTCAGATTAGGTTAGAGTCCTACAAACTACTCCTATGGAATTGCACTCTATTTTAAACATTAAAACCTATAGAAATTCTACTTATCCTATTTATATTCATGAATATTGAGTTATACATTTACCCACCCTTGTAATGAATTGAGTGGAGCAAAGGAATTGTAAAATGTTAATTTTAAATGTGGCTAGTGACAAATAGAAGCAACTCTCTTCTTTACCATCTCTCGAGTGCATAAAGAAGATTGGTTAAAATGACTTTAATTCCTTAAATCTCATTTTGAATCCATCAAAGACTATTTCCCTAATATTTGCATCTCCCTACAAAATACTTGCACCATACCCTATAGGTTGATGTGATTAACTTAGTTGATTTTATCATGGCTCTCCCGAGCCATTATGGATCACAACACATTTTAGCCAATTAATAGACCAAAATGAAAAGTAAATGAAGTATTGAAGGTTAATCAACACATTAAATACTTAGAGAAAAATTTTAAAACATTTTACAATCCTATACATATTACTCTCAAACATCACAATGTAAGGTAAAAGGAATTACTTAGAAAGCACGGAGAACAAATCACAAAGCTTCATTGAAAATAATAATAGAAATCCATTATTTAATATGTTTAAGGAAAAACAACAGTACAAACACTCCAATACTTACCTTCTTCTCCTTTATAAAGTTTTGAAGATGCTCCACCAAAAGGAGTTTTGATTCTCTGTTGCTATCTTTAAAGTCTCTCCTCCCTTTACTACTTAATTTCTCACCAAAAGACCAATTATAACCCATCCTAATCAGTCCTTCAGTAAGCCTATAGTCTATAATACATAGATACATAAAAAGACTCTCAGAATACTCTTTGAAATACTACAGTACAATCACTACAATAGTTATCTCCTTCTCATTTATAAAGCTTTGAAGATGCTCCACCAAAAGGAGTTCTGATTCTCTGTTGCTATCTTGAAGTTTCTCCTCCCTTTACAACTCAATTCCTCACCAAATGACTAATTATAACTCATCCTAATCAGTCCTTCAGTAAGCATATAGTCTACATTAGATAGATACATAAATAGACTCTCAACATACTCTTTGAAAACCTCCTTAGTTGTTTGAATAACTCTCCCCCCTCCCAATCTAGGGTCGAACTTCCCAAATTCGCCTCCAGCAATTGCTAGCGTCTAGGCACCAGTCACCTGAAATATCCTTTGCTCTAAGTTTCCTCCACTTTGCCCTACATCCAACACATAAGGTACCTGCAAGAAAAGCATGAAATATCTTTCTTTAAAGTGTGATTTCGTCCAAAAATGTGTGTAAAACATAAATGAAATTCAAGTGATTTTTTCTACACATCAAAATTCTCCAAACTTATGGGTTACTTGTCCTCAAGTGATACTATAATTTAAACACCGAATTAGTTAATCTAAGAGAGTGGGTTTCATATGAACTATCAATAAATTAACCATCAGGAGATTCAAAGTTATAAAAGTAGGATAACTCTAGTAAACATGGCTAATACTGTGTATAAGCAACTTTGCAACCAATCAAGAAAAAAATCATTATCATATTCATTTCTAACTAAAAGTTAACACATGTTAAATATGGTACCTTAGTTGGAAAGTATATTAAATGTGCGCACCCCATTTAAAAAAATTTCTAATACTTCACAAATATAAGTAAGTTTAAGAATGTAGGGAAGCTTTAAATTAAAAAGAATCCAATGAAACCAATTTTATAAGGCTTCTCCTCATTTCAAATTTTCCTTTATATTACTTTTTTTTTCCTTTTTCTTTTTCTTTAAAATGAACTTTTCAGTCCTAAACATGCTTTGATAAGGACAATAATATCTGGATTGGTTTTTTAACAGTTTTAAATTTCATCATCATCTTCTTAAAATAAGTCACACCTCCTTCCTTCACCTTTAAAATTTTTCAAAGGCTTATAAAGTATTAGTTGAAAATATACTATTGGAGTCTCAATTCTCATTAAGTATACTATTGAAGCCTCAACAATACAAGCCTAATGATGTCGAAAGTAATCCAAACTAAATCCAAATGAGCCCAGATCAAACTTTTTAAGCGTAATTAAAGTCTTTGGTGGATCAACTAGAATGTCAAATAATCTTAAAATTAATCATTTTATAAGTAAAAGGAGCTATTAGTAGAGAATTTTTCAAAAAAACTTTAATTCTAAGGGTGTAAATGCAGTTACATGTTAAAAAATAATTTGTGATAAAGGGAATCAATGTTGTCCTTCAGATGGAGAATTTTTAGATTCTGGCAAGATGTATCAAAATTATCCATTCAAAAATTATAAATAGACTGTCATTCTTTGTTTGGGATTGGGGCAAAATATTAAAACTGAGCTGACTATTAAAAATTAATTCTTAAAGTCTTGAAGGTTACCACCAGTCACTCGAGGTCGTGATCGACCACCAGAGGCTGCCACAGACCACCAAAAGGCATTTTCGATCACAACTGATAATTTTTTGCAGTTACCTACGATTTTTTCAATATTTAACTATAGTTGTTGTAACCCACATATGATTTTTACAGGCAACTGCAGCTAATGTAGCCGTCAACTACAGCTTTTGTAGCCAACTATGGACTTGTAGTCATCAACTACAATTTTCGTAACCAATTATTATTTTTGCAGCCACCAACTACAAGTTTTGTAGCTGACTACGACTATTGTAGACTTGTAGCCACCCACAACAATTTTTTTTAGATAACTAATTAAATGCAGCCACCAATTATAATTATTGTAGGTTCGAAAACCAATTATGATATTGTGGCCAAAATATTACTATACATTTTTGGTTGTCAATTTTTATATTCTCATTTTTCCTAATTCAAGGGAAGAGTGAACCAATATACTTTCGATTTTCTATTAGATTATTTTGGCTCTCCTAGGCCTCATAGTTTTTCCCCTTTTCACGACTCTTTAATGAGTGGATAATTTAATTTCTTGTCCCTCTTGAAGTATTACTTTTAACTATGACCTCCTTTCGATCTTCTTCGCAAGCTTAACTCTGCGTGCTTATATGAGTGGATAATTTAATTTTTTCACCCTCTTGAAATATTACTTTTAACTATGACCTCCTTCAGATCTTCTTCTCAAACTTAACTCTGATAACAGTGTTCGAATTCAGGAAACGAAACATAACCAAAAATGTTTCAGCAAATGAAAAGTGTTCTAAAGCAAAATTCAGAAAAAATCCATTTTGTGGAATTCCATAAGATGCCAGAAAGCCTTTTTTTTTGTCTTGGGAATGATGCAATAAAAGCTGTTGTTCCTTTCACGTGACTGCTGCATGAAAAATCTGTTGTAGTATTGTTTTTAGAAAATTACAGATTTTTAATTATGTTCATCCAAGCCGAGCACGGACTTGCAGTCATCCTACTTTCAAAAATGAAGGAAAAATTCCATCCAAATGCTCTTTCTAATCAATTTTATCATAATGCTTTTATAAAAAGCTTACTTTTTTAATATAACATGAAGGCCACTTGTAATCATTCATAAAACTATGAGCTCATCCAGTTTCACTCAAGAGTCAATAAATCAATTCAATCGATCAATCATTCATGTTACGTACACTCAACAAATTAATTAATAGCCATAAAAGCACCAATATGGGTCGCGCACGCGCTGATGCGACGAGCACAACAGTTTCCGAATTACAAAGTAAAATATAGTGAGTTTGGGGCAACCGGCTTAAATCAGAAGCAATGTTAGCCGGCAACAGCGACTTCTTAGTCCCTATGATTGCTTCGTTTTTTATCTTCTTTCTTATTAATAATTCCTGTTATGATTCATTCCTTGTCCTCCGAGCCTCAAAACTTCAACTTTTTTTAATGCTCTCCAGAACTTGTAATAATCACTTTATTTAATTAAACTTTAGTTTCTTTTCTGCAAACAAGATGAGGAAACCTGCAACAGTGACATATTGATCCACTTTCTCTTCTTTTTATCTTCCTTAATGCTTATCTAAGATTCCTCGCCAGATACGGCTTGTACAGAAGAGAAAGCTTTTATATTAATTAATCATGGTTTTAGTAATTGTTTATTCCTTGGAAGCCAAATGGGATGTGTGGGCGCAACTAAGAAGAAAAGACCTTGCTCAAGTATTATGGAAACGGGGACGGCTCTTTCATTATATTAATGGCTGGTGATGTTCTTCCACAAGAAGGGTCACTTTCTGACACACTGGTCGCCATCACAGGCTCGTTGCTACACAAAAGGTACACCGCATAGTTTTTATGCATTTATTTAAATTTAAATTTATTTTTTTATTCAGTTATTTCAAATTCTATAGCTGTTGCCATCAAAATCAGAAATTATTTTGTACGGACATACATATATCTCTGCATGCGGTGTCCGATTTTCACCGTCGATCAACGCAATTAAAATAAAAAAAAATTGAAAGTGTGGCTCATCGAAATACATCTTTGTGGTTATCTACAATAGAGATCGGACACCGCATGCATCTTTGCATACGGTGTCCGTATGGAATAATTTTTCGATCAAAAGAATGAAACAATCATTGAAACTGCCCTTACGTCTGATCTTATATCAAATTTATATTACAATTTGAAGTTGAATAGTACAGTAGCTGGCGGGTCGATGAGATTGAATTCAATCGACCGAGACTGATGGTCGAGTGGTGATCGTGCATGCTGAAGTAAAAGACTAGTCAGTCAATATATTACAGTCAAACGCTCTTGCAAAGAGTTTAGTCGGTTTGGGACTGCAGGTGCAACCCACTGATTGAATTCTTTTGCCATAATGCATCTGATTGCCCTGACTGAGCTATCGGCGATTGGATGGCCGGCTCAAATCACGTTTTTGCAGCCTGATGCTATGATTGTTCGACCATCTTCCTGTTTCGTCTGATTTCTTTGAGATTTTTGTCGATGATTTTGGTGCAGCTCTCTCCCTAAATTCTCTCTCCTTTTATTTGTTGATCGTATGTACATTATATACACCTAATATTTTCTCAAATATCAAAGTATAAATCCAAAATATATAAATATATAAGATTTAAATGATGCGTATGTAAATGCTCCTAAGAAGCTTACATAAAAAAAAAATTAAAGACTTAAAAAATTTATCTTTGTTATTTAAATGTATAAATAAATTTGTGAAAAAGGTGGAATGCAATTTTGTTTAAGGAATCTATAATTAAGTCACCTGAATTGAGTTGGGGGCTAATTTATTTTTTATATGGGGTTTTTCATTGCTCTAAAGGATGGGCGCACATCAATATAGACAATTTAGTCAATAAAAAACTTCCACGCATGTTAAAATTTTAATTTATTTTGTTTATTTAATATAAAATTATTTTCCTCTCTTTGTCATATCGACCACAGTCAGACGTTTTGTGCATTTTTAACATGTTTTATTAGGAGATAATACTTTTTTGTTCATAAAAAGATTACTGTGTTGTTTTATGTGAATGACTCGCTCAAGCCATGCATATGATGGCAAATATATATATATATATATATATATATATATATATATATATATATATATATATATATAAGGCCAGAGGCTATTAAACAAGCCTCCGACCATCCCTAATGTGTCTAAAAATTCGAGTACCATCTCTTTAAGGCCAACTGTGGCAGAAGGGATTCGAACTTCCGACCTCAGGAGTCTTATACCGTGGATGCCAACCAACAAGCCAGCCCCGGGTGCGGTGCATGGCACTAGTTGTCTGTGTGTGTGCGTGCGTGTATGTGAGAGAGAGAGAGAGAGAGAGAGAGAGAGAGAGAGAGAGAGAGGTAGAAAACCATCCCAAATTCCACCATTATGCACAATTACTTCTTTTTGATGTTCATCAAACTTAGAACCCAACCTAACTAATTATTATTATTATTATTATTTGTTAAAATTTATATGAATAACTTTCAAAAACTGCATGAAATTTTGAATTCATTGAAAATTATAGTACAACATTGATTTGCATGGATTCTTTCTTACTGATTGAAGGAGTATTGAAGTAATATTTTTTTAAGCTGTTTTAAAAAATGTGAATTAATTGAATGAGGGATTATGAAATTTTCAATGGCATTAGCTCACCTTATTTAGTATATCCTATGATCGTTCCAGCTATACAATTCTGGAAAAATAAAAGAAAAAATTACTATTTGATTACATTAAAATTATTTCAATAAATAATATATTTTATCTGAGTAGCATACGTCTAATAGTACAGAATTTCTAGGAAATTTAAAGGCTTTAAAGTTATATTCAAAAATCATTTAAGAAACGCTCGGTCATTCTTCTATAAAAAGAGTAGTCAAGAGAATAAGAATTTAATCTCTTCATGTTATAGGTGACTTGCTTTCTCCATCAAAAAATATTTGGATTGACATTATTCGTGAGAAACGATGACAATGATGAAGGGACTCAGCATTGGTGTCAATAGGCGGTTCAAGCGTCGGGAGTTTTTTTAAGTGACATAGTCAGATTTTGGTGGTTAGGAGACAAAACATAAAGGGTGAGCGATAATATATGGGCAACTTTTCCTAGATAATAGAAGTTATATTGTTATAGTTAGGTGACTGTAGTCAAGTGACTGTGGTGTGGTAATAAATGCCAAGCCACTACAAAAAGGACTTTGTGATTGAATCACTATATATAATTAGACAAATGTAGTTGAGCAATCTAGTTTAGTAAGAATTATTGTTAATTTCAGCGATGAAAATTTTGGTTGGGGTATGTTACTGTGTGGACCTTGATTTGGAGCACCACAATGATGAATCAAGTGTCAGGAGCTTGAGCTCGGGCGCTCCTGTGCTCAGGTCAGGCACTCCTGCGCCTAGGTTGGGTACTCTTGGGCCTAAGTTGGGTGTTCTTGCACCCACAGGAGCAAGTTGGAATCTACTGCACCCAACTGTGGGCTTATTTTTGTTCAACTCTCTTATCCTGGTTCCATTAGAGATTCTTGAGGAAGTTCTTAAACTATTATATCGTGGTTCCATTGGGGTGTTCAACTGTGATTGGTTTGATCATGTTTCTAATCATGGAATAAGTGTAAACCAACCATAAATTAACTTTAGAGAAGTAAAGGTGAACATAAGGTATCTTAAAGTTGATCCTTTCATTCCAGCAAAACAAGTAAGTCAGGTATATTATATTTCATATCCCCATGAATAAGAGATAAAATTAACTGGACAGTAACCATAATAGGTAAATCTAGAGCAACCATTAATATTCAAAATACAATTGAAATTTCTCATCAAAAAAATATAATGATAGGTTTATGTGCTCCACTTTATACAATCCATGGAGAGCTCAATTTCCAGGATGCTAGTGGTGAACACGAAGAGATTGGTATTAATGAGTATAACTTTGATGATGCTTTGGACGACAAAATTTTACCTTCATCATGATTTTGTGACTCTTCAGAGGAAGATGTTAACTAAGATCTGTAAGTTAATCCAATTATGTACTTTTGTGTTTTCAGCTTCAGTAGAATGTGGATTACACGTTACAATTTTTCTTTCTGTTAACTGCAAACGTTTATTTATTTCAGTTTTAGTACTTTGTAAATTGCATGCAATTTATAGTTTCCATTATATTTACTGTCTCATTTTATATTTTCAACTTTAGTAGTATGTAGATTGCATACAATTTACAATTTTGCTCTTTTTTACTACGCATTTATATATTTTAAGCTTCAGTAATTTATAGATTATTCCTTATTATCTTGATTTATTTTATTTGCACTAATTATTTTTTCTTTCCTTCTTGCAGATGACTTCTGGAAGGAATGATGGCCTCCCTCCTGTTAGAGGACGCAGCGCCCTTTAATCATTATAAAAGGAAGAAGACAAGTAGTTGATGAGGCCATGAAAGTTGTGTTGAGGATGCAAACACTTCTACTATACCACCACCACTCATACTTGGACAAACTCCGATAGACACCCCCACTGCCACCAAAATATCACCAGCAGTAGTTGTGACTACCACACCCGCGCCTTCAGTTGTCGTGACTACCACACCTGCATTGCTATCAGCTACCACTACAACACTCGCACCGTCACCAGTTGTTCCTGATATGAGATCCAGTTCAAGCACCACATGCAGTTTTTTTTCACCTATGGATTGTGGGGAATACATAATTTCGTCGGTGAAATAATTACTGACAAGTGTTTTAGATACATCCCCAAAGACATCATTAATTCATCAAAAATTTATAAAACAAAGGCTTTTATATAGTTTCTGATGGTTTTGAGGCCGTCAGAAATAGGTTCATTTTTTGTAGTGATGGAGTCTTATAAGGGCAGACAAATCTGACTAACCAAAAAGCCTTACTTAAGTCAATTGTGTGTCTACTAAAGATCATTGATGTGATGAAATATCATCTTTTCTTTACCACACTGACGGATTTAACCCTTAGGCGGTTCAATGTAGTGCCATCAGAACTGATCGTATGTTTGTTGATTTCAAGTGAATGTTTATGACATAGTTTACATGCGCCCAAAAACCACAAAAAAACGCATAAGCCCTCCAATAGATCCGATAGGGATAAAAAGAGAGCCTTTTATTGTTAATCACATACTTCTAGAGTGAGATATAAAAGTTTTAGATTGGAGCTCGCAGTAGCTAAGGCCGCCCTAACTGAAGGAAGGACCCATTTGGTACACTTTGAGTCCCCATAAACTAAAGACATTGATTTAGGTATTGGAGATGACCAATAATCACATATTAGTTGAAGAGTATAACTCTAGCATCGTTCCTATATAATAGAGTCCTCCACCCATCACCTGCAGAAGAACAACTCCAAAGGTGGCAGGTAGAGATGTAGGGATGATTCATGTCCGTCTCCCCATCCGTGATATGAAGACACTTGGCCATCCTGGGATCATAGAGAGACCGACATAACATACAACCAAGGAGACTGTAGCCACATGAGCAACCACGCAGCGATAGAGGAAAGCTTCAGTAGGAAAAAAATGGACAAGTTAGTTTGACCTCATGCTATCCACAACACTTGCATAATTCATGTCATCTTTAGAGGAGGTGGAGACTCATCCCATTAAGTCAGCCTAAAGAGGCTTCGATTGGGAGAACTATACACAACCACCCTTGCTCCCAAACAACCCTTGCTCCCAAACACAGCTCACATCTCCCATCACCTTAACAGATGAGGATAGAACTCTTACAATGATGTTTTCATCATTATTGCTTCTCCAATCTTACTGGACACATTCATAAGTTCCCTCATATATTTTTAAAGGTCGACAACTAAACTAGCTCTGTCGTTCAAAATGATCATGATGATTGAAGATCATTCAAGCTCAGTTGATCGACAANGAGGGTTTATGTTGCATTTAGCAAACAACCTCGAATTTCTATGGCTTTGTTGTTTAAAGCTAAGGAAAGGATATATTAGTGTAGATTCTCTTGCTGTTGAAGATGGTCGGGCTGCCCACCATGTAAGTTTCAATCTCCTCGTTGTAGCAGAATTCAAGTTTTCTAGGTCATTCAGTTATAATATCAAATCAGGTGACCCTATGGTTAAAGTTCTTTAAATTTTATTGTGGGCATATTAAAGTTGATTAAAGCGACACCGGTCAAGATCCCACGGTTCCATCGTCCCGGCACCACTATTTTTCTATTGGAATCACTTAGTCCAAATGAACTTACTAAACTCAACTTAATGAGTTCCATAATTTCATTTAGACCGTGG